>JARQOD010013554.1:0-15044 GCA_033576555.1 Oophaga sylvatica
TCAACAACTCACCTCGGAACGGGTGCGGGACGACCACTGTTTCCCCCTCAACCACTCCTTTTTGGAATCTCCGGGTACTGTCTCCGGGTACAACCTTCCTCGTTCCCAGAACACCCTCTCCTTATCAGTCACGGAGGTGGGCGTCTCGGCGAGGTGCCTCAAGTTCCCCAGGCTCGCATCTGAGTGCAGAGCGGCCTGGAACTCCTGGCTGGAGGCAGCCAGAAGTGACGTCAGGGTTCCTTCCTCACTGGGACCCTCTGGGACCGGCTCTGGGTCCACCTCTGGTTCAGTCTCTCCTGTAGCGGAGGAGGGTCCAGATGGCAGGGCGCTACCTGCGATCCGGGCACTCTGACTGCGGGTGACAGCAGCTACATATGCAGCCTCCCCGGGGATTTCTATAGACCCATCAGCCTGCGCTGCTATGGGCTCTACCTCCCATCCACCCCCAACACTTCAGGAGCAGTGCTACTTATGGGCCAGTTACCTTCCTCGGTGGCACTGGTCAGTGTCATGGCGTCACCTTCCTCCCGGTTCCCATGCACCTCCCCATTTCCTTGAGCACTGTCGCTTGCTCCTGCTAGGGTTCCTCAGCCGTCTCACTCCGCAGAGCGACGGGACTGAACGCTCCTGTACCTGTGGACACATCTACCACTTCAGAGAAAGGGTTAACAGATTCAGATGGCACAGATACATCACTATCAACATCAGTCCTAGGGAAAGAAAGGTTATCAGTTGCATCATCACTTCGCAAAGCATTAGCAGGTAACACAATCAGTTTCCCATCATCATCAACATCAACATCATGGTTACCGTTAACCTTATCATCAGATTGGGAAGGGTGTCAGGGACATAGTACGCCACCATCCTCCCCAATCAGTCCCCAATAAAACATCAGTGGGCAGGTTTTCAGACACCCCCACTTCCTTCACCCCGCTCCCGGTACCCCAGTCAATGAAAACTCGGGCTACCGGCAAGGGGTAGTGGACACCCCCAATCCCTGTGACAGTTAGGGTTTTCCCCGGAATCAACTCTTCAGGGGCCGCCAGTTCGGGTCGGATGAGGGTTCGCTCAGCCCCGGTGTCCTTGAGGCCTGTAGCAAGACGGGCCCCCACGCGGACGGCTGCACGTTGTCATCAACCCTCCCCACCACACCACCCACCAAAAGAACAGAGGCGTTGGGCCCGAAGGCCTGGCTGGGGGGTTCTTCTGCCTCTCCGGACAGGTGGCGCTGATGTGACCAGTCCTTTTACAGGAGAAACACTGGCGGGGGTCTGACGTAGGCCTGGCGCTGGCAAAGGGGATAGTGCCTCCAGAGGGACGACTGGCAGGGGCACTGGGGTTGGTTGCAGGCTTACCCCCTCCCCAGCGGGTGGCGACGGGCTTCCGCACCTCGGGTTTCCGGTTGGCCTCATAGCTGTCGGCGATCCGTGCTGTTCTGACCGCGTCCTCCGGTTCTCGTCCAGGAGGAACTGTCGGACCTCAGCTGGGCACAGATGCAGGAACTGGTCTTTGATCATCAGGTCCCTCAGCTTCTCAAAGGTGTCAACTGACAGTCCATGGACCCACTGGTCAAAGTGGTTCCTGAGTCCTTGCACCACATCGCTATAACTGTCGTGTGGGCCACGTTGGAGGTTCCGGAACTTCTTTCGGTATACCTCAGGGGTTAGCTGGTACTTGGCAATCAGGGCCTGCTTGATGGCCTGATAGTTGTCATCTTGATCCGGCGTGAGTGAAGCAAACGCCTCCAGAGCTTTGCCCTTTAGCCCGGAGTCAAGTACCTGGCCCATTGGTTGTCAGGCAGCCGGTACTGTCTGCAGACTTTCTCAAAGGCCCGCAGAAAAGTGTCCAAGTCTCCGTCCTTTTCCATCACGGGAAAGTGCTCCGGCCGGGGCTTGGGACTCTGAGCGCTGCTGGGCACACTGCTCTGGGCTGTGGAGGGCATTGCCCCTTGTCTGAGCAGCTCCAGTTCATGGGCTCTCTGAGCTTCCCGCTCGGCCCTCTCGGCCTCTCGCTGGTTGGCCTCCTCGCTGGTCGGCTCTCTCTTGAGCTTTCTGGATCAGCTTCAGGCGTTCTTCATGGTCGTCAGTGGAGAGTCCCGCCAGGGCCGCCTGCAGGTAAGGGTCCATCCCGCCCTGGGTGTAAGCAGTCAGGGTTGGGCCTCTGCTCCTGCGGCACCACCTTGGCTTGGCCGGCTCCTGCGCCCTCCTCGCTCTGAGCTTGGTCCCGTGCCATCAGGGCCTGGATCACAGCGGCCTTGGTTTGGTCCATGGGGACAATCTGCCTCCACTCGCATATGCTAGAAGAGTTTCCCTGCTACTCCGATTATACCAGTCGAATCCCCTCGTAGCCATGGTTGCCAAATAAAAGATAGGATAGAAAAACAAAGAGAAGGGAGGGGTAACCGCAAGTACACACAATTGTCTCAGGACTAATAAACACTGAGTCTGTTCTCCAAAACTTTAGCTGCAGGGTCGCTGAAGAACCGTGCAAGTTTTTTAGTGAATGGAATGATTGCTCAAACCAGATCACTAATGCTCTATAATCCCACCGCTGTGCCACCAATATGTGATGAACGGTGCCGCGGTCCACCACACGTAGCCCGGGGGTCACGGCTTGTGATCCCACCGCTGCCACCACATGTGATGGAACGTGCACACACACGACGGCTGCTGCCGTCCGACCCAGTAAACTGCAGGGATTTTTAATTATCCCACTTCCACTTAGGAACTTGCAGCTCTCTGGTGCCCCCCTTACCCTCAGGCCAGTCAGGGAACTGCACCTAGGATAATTGGTCGCCAGACAGGTCACTTGGAGGTGTGCTGGCTATGGGGCCCGCTGCAGTGAGGGAATTATAATTACTCCAGGCAATACCCTTATAAGACCCGTTCCGTCACTGCCAGCGCCACCCAATAGACTAACACTTTACACCCCTTTCCTTTAGCTGCCACCAGCTACGGGTTTGACTTAATACACAATTTATCAAGAGGGTCCGTACAACCCCAAAACAGTAGCGTAGTACGTCAGGCACGTGAAAATTCGTTTATAGAGCAGGAGAAACAAACTAATAAATTTATAGGTTTATTCCTTAAAAACAGGCAATGCTTATATAATATAAAAAGATGTAACAAACTGAGACAATATCGTTATGTACAGATGCAGTTATAAAAATAAAATGGGATTAAGACTGAAAGATAACTCACATGGTTGTTAGATCATTACAGGCAAGCCAGGCTGGGGAAGGAGCCACACGTCATAGTTCATTGGGAGATCTCTTACTCAGCACATCCCAGCAGAAAGACTTGTCCTAAGGAACTTCACTGTAAGACTTATGCATGTCAGCTTCTGACCTCACAAAAAGGGCTGGTCCTCTGGCCACCTCCCCTGGCTGCAAGCTATGGTTTGAGCTCTGCGATATCATAAGGTTCATAACTCAGCGGGGAACTCTAGCAGAATAATGGCAGACCTATCAATGATCTTGCTTTGAAATAATGGTTCAAATGAACCCAAACTTGGGGAACCTAGCTCATGGGGCACCCGAGAATTCCATTTCTCGGGCTCTGTTGAAGTTACGGTTCACCGGTACCACGGGAACGATGCCCGTCGGCGCATGGTTCAACACAGTGACGTTCATGTTTCTAGCGAATGCTCCCACCGTGTTATTAACCAAAAAAGAATGAATACTACAACATGGCTGCTATAGGAAGAAAGCACGTGTTCGGACAATGCAGGACCCCTGCGGTGAAGCGGAAAACTTCCAGCACTGGCAGCTCACATTACACTGCCTGAGTGCAGGCTGACAGGGGGAAGGGAAGCGTGAGCTGCAGAGAAAAGGAGGGAGGGGTAGTTTGCCCTGTGCTTGCAAACGGTGGGGGGTTGTAGTACTATGGGGGAGAGTTCTGGAAACAGCACCAGAAATGAAGCTTCAGTATCATCACAATTGGATTATAGGGTCTTCTGTGTATATGTGGTGATGGGTGTGGGGATCCTATAATAACAATATAGGAGACACATTGGATTATAGGGGCTTCTATGTATATGTGGTGATGGGTGTGGGGATCCTATAATAACAATATAGGAGACACATTGGATTATAGGGGCTTCTGTGTATATGTGGTGATGGGTGTGGGGATCCTATAATAACAATATAGGAGACACATTGGATTATAGGGGCTTCTGTGTATATGTGGTGATGGGTGTGGGGGTTCCTATAATAACAGTATAGGAGACACATTGGATTATAGGGGCTTCTGTGTATATGTGGTGATGGGTGTGGGGATCCTATAATAACAATATAGGAGACACATTGGATTATAGGGGCTTCTGTGTATATGTGGTGATAGGTGGGGGGGTTCCTATAATAACAGTATAGGAGACACATTGGATTATAAGGGCTTCTGTGTATATGGGTGATGGGTTGGGGATCCTATAATAACAATATAGGAGACACATTGGATTATAGGGGCTTCTGTGTATATGTGGTGATGAGTGTGGGGTCCTATAATAACAATATAGGAGACACATTGGATTATAGGGGCTTCTGTGTATATATGTGGTGATGGGTGTGGGGGTCCTATAATAACAATATAGGAGACACATTGGATTATAGGGCTTCTGTGTATATGTGGTGATGGGTGTGGGGGTCCTATAATAACAATATAGGAGACACATTGGATTATAGGGGCTTCTGTGTATTTGTGGTGATGGAAGTGGGGGTCCTATAATTACAATATAGATGACACATTGGATTATAGGGGCTTCTGTGTATATGTGGTGATGGGTGTGGGAGTCCTATAATAACAGTATAGAAGACACATTGGATTATAGAGGCTTCTGTGTATATGTGGTGATGGGTGTGGGGGTCCTATAATAACAATATAGGAGACACATTGGATTATAGGGGCTTCTGTGTTTATGTGGTGTTGGGTGGGGGTCCTATAATAACAGTATAGGAGACACATTGGATTATAGGGGCTTCTGTGTATATGTGGTGATGGGTGTGGGGGTCCTATAATAACAATATAGGAGACACATTGGATTATAGAGGCTTCTGTGTATATGTGGTGATGGGTGTGGGGGTCCTATAATAACAATATAGGAGACACATTGGATTAAGGGGCTTCTGTGTATATGTGGTGATGGGTGTGGGGGTCCTATAATAACAATATAGGAGACACATTGGATTATAGAGGCTTCTGTGTATATGTGGTGATGGGTGTGGGGGTCCTATAATAACAATATAGGAAACACATTGGATTATAGGGGCTTCTGTGTATATGTGGTGATGGGTGTGGGGGTCCTATAATAACAATATAGGAGACACATTGGATTATAGGGGCTTCTGTGTATATGTGGTGATGGGTGTGGGGGTCCTATAATAACAGTATAGGAGACACATTGGATTATAGGGGCTTCTGTGTATATGTGGTGATGGGTGTGGGGGTCCTATAATAACAGTATTGGAGACACATTGGATTATAGGGGCTTCTGTGTATATGTGGTGATGGTGTGGGGGTCCTATAATAACAATATAGGGACACATTGGATTATAGGAAGTTCTGTGTATATGTGGTGATGGGTTTGGGGGTCCTATAATTACAATATAGGAGACACATTGGATTATAGGGGCTTCTGTGGATATGTGGTGATGGGTGTGGGGGTCCTATAATAACAGTATAGGAGACACAATGGATTATAGGGGCTTCTGTGGATATGTGGTGATGGATGTGGGGTCCTATAATAACAATATAGGAGACACATTGGATTATAGGGGCTTCTGTGGATATGTGGTGATGGGTGTGGGGGACCTATAATTACAATATAGGAGACACATTGGATTATAGGGGCTTCTGTGTATATGGGATGATGGGTGTGGGCGTCCTATAATAACAATATACAGTTAGGTCCAAAAATATTTGGACAGAGACAACATTTATCTAATTTTGGTTCTAGACATTACCACAATGAATTTTAAACAAAACAATTCAGATGCAGTTGAAGTCAAGACTTTCAGCTTTCATTTGAGGGTATCCACATTAAAATTGGATGAAGGGTTTAGGAGTTTCAGCTCCTTAACATGTGCCACCCGTTTTTAAAGGGACCAAAAGTAATTGGACAAATGACTCCAAGGCTATTTCATGGACAGGTGTGGGCAATCCCTTTGTTATGTCATCCTCAATTAAGCAGATGAAAGGGCCGGAGTTTATTTGAGGTGTGGTGTTTGCATTTGGAAGGTTTTGCTGTGAAGGAAACATGCGGTCACAGGAGCTCTCCATGCAGGTGAAACAAGCCATCCTTAAGCTGCAAGAACAGAAAATAACCCATCCGAGAAATTGCTACAACATTAGAAGTGGCAAAATCTACAATTTGGTACATCCTGAGAAAGAAAGAAAGCACTGGTGAACTCATCAATCCAAAAAGACCTGGGAGCCCATGGAAGACAACAGTGGTGGATGATCGCCGCATACTTTCTTTGGTGAAGAAGAACCCGTTCACAACATCAACTGAAGTCCAGAACACTATCAGTGAAGTAGGTGTATCTGTCTCTAAGTCAACAGTAAAGAGAAGACTCCATGAAAGTAAATACAAAGGGTTCACATCTAGATGCAAACCATTCATCAATTCCAAAAATAGACAGGCCAGAGTTAAATTTGCTGAAAAACACCTCCAGAAGCCAGCTCAGTTCTGGAAAAGTATTCTATGGACAGATGAGACAAAGATGAACCTGTACCAGAATGATGGGAAGCCAAAAGTTTGGAGAAGAAAGGGAACGGCACATGATCCAAGGCACACCACATCCTCTGTAAAACATGGTGGAGGCAACGTGATGGCATGGCCATGCATGGTTTTCAATGGCACTGGGTCACTTGTGTTTATTGATGACATAACAGCAGACAAGAGTAGCCGGATGAATTCTGAAGTGTACTGGGATATACTTTCAGCCCAGATTCAGCCAAATGCTGCAAACTTGATTGGACGGCGCTTCATAGTACAGATGGATAATGACCCAAGCATACAGCCAAAGCTACACAGGAGTTCATGAGTGCAAAAAAGTGGAACATTCTTCAATGGCCAAGTCAATCACCAGATCTTAACCCAATTGAGCATGCATTTCACTTGCTCAAATCCAGACTTAAGAGGGAAAGACCCACAAACAAGCAAGACCTGAAGGCTGCGGCTGTAAAGGCCTGGCAAAGCATTAAGAAGGAGGAAACCCAGCGTTTGGTGATGTCCATGGGTTCCAGACTTAAGGCAGTGATTGCCTCCAAAGGATTCACCACAAAATATTGAAAATAAAAATATTTTGTTTGGGTTATGTTTATTTGTCCAATTACTTTTGACCTCCATAAAATGTGGAGTGTTTGTAAAGAAATGTGTACAATTCCTACATTTTCTAACACATATTTTGTTCAACCCTTCAAATTAAACGTTACAATCTGAACTTGAATTCTGTTGTAGAGGTTTCATTTCAAATCCAATGTGGTGGCATGCAGAGCCCAACTCGCGAAAATTGTGTCACTGTCCAAATATTTCTGGCCCTGACTGTAGGAGACATATTGGATTATAGGGGCTTCTGTGTATATGTGGTGATGGGTGTGGGGGTCCTATAATAACAATATAGGAGACATATTGGATTATAGGGCTTCTTGGTATATGTGGTAATGTGTGTGGGGGTCCTATAATAATGATATAGGAGACACATTGGATTATAGGGGCTTCTGTGTATATGTGGTGATGGGTGTGGGGACATATAATAATAATATAGGAGACACATTGGATTATAGGGGCTTCTGTGTATATGTGGTGATGGGTGTGGGGGTCCTATAATAACAATATAGGAGACACATTGGATTATAGGGGCTTCTGTGTATATGTGTGATGGTTGTGGGGGTCCTAAAAACAATAAAGGAGACACATTGGATTATAGGGCTTTGTGTATATGTGGTGATGGGTGTTGGGGGCCTATAATAACCAGTATAGGAGACACATTGGATTATAGGGCTTCTGTGTGTATGTGGTGATGGGTGTGGGGGTCCTATAAATAACAGTATAGAGACACATTGGATTTTAGGGGGCTTCTTGTATATGTGGTGATGGGTGTGGGGGACCTTTAATACAAAATAAGGGACACATTGATTATAGGGCCTTCTGTTTTATGTGGTGATGGGTGTGGGGGTCCTATAATAACCAAATAGGAGACACCATTGGATTATAGGGTCCTTTCGTGTTATGGGTGATGGTGTGGGGACCTATAATAACATATAGGGGACACATTGGATTATAGGGCCTTCCAGTGTATATGTGGTGAGGGTGTGGGTGTCCTATAATAACAATATAGGAGACACATTGGATTATAGGGGCTTCTGTGTATATGTTGGTGATGGGTGTGGGGGTCCTATAATAACAAATATAGAGCCATAATTGGATATAGGAGGTTCTGTGTATATGTGTGATGGGTGTGGGGGTTCCTATAATAACAAGATAGAGACACATCGGATTAGAGGGGCTTCTGTGTATATGTGTTGATGGGTGTGGGGGTCCTATAATAACAAATAGGTACACATTGGATTATAGGGGCTTCTGTGTATAATGTGGTGGGTGTGGGGGTCCTATAATAACAGTATAGGAGACACATTGGATTATAGGGTCTTCTGTGTATATGTGGTGATGGGTGTTGGGGTCCTATAATAACGATATAGGAGCCACATTGGATTATAGGGTATTCTGTGTATAGTGGTGATGGTTGGGGGACCTATCATTACAATATAGGAGACACAATGATTATAGGGGCTTCTGTGTATATGAGTGATGGGTTGGGGGGTCCTATAATAACAATATAGAACACATTGGATTATAGGGGGCTTCTGTGTATATGTGGTGATGGGTGTGGGGGTCCTATAATAACAATATAGGAGACACATGGATTATAGGGGCTTCTGTGTATATGTGTGATGGGTGTAGGGTCCTATAATAACAATATAGGAGACACATTGATTATAGGGGCTTCTGTGTATATGTGGTGAGGGTGTGGGGTCCTATAAATAACAATATAGGAGACACATTGGATTATAAGGGGCTTCTGTGTATATGTGGTGAATGGGGTGGGACTCCTATAATAACATATAGGAGACACATTGGATTATAGGGCTTCGTGTATATGATTGATGGGTGTGGGGGTCCTATAATAACAATATAGGAGACACATTGGATTATAGGGCTTCCTGTGTATATGAGGTGATGTGTGGGGGTCCTATAATAACAATATAGGAACACATTGGATTATAGGGGCTTCTGTGAATATGTGGTGATGTGTGTGGAGGTCCTATAATAACAATAGAGGAGACACATTGATTATAGGGCTTCTGTGTTATATGTGGTGATGGGTGTGGGGGTCCTATAATAACAATATAGCAGACACATTGGATAATAGGGGCTTCTGTGTATATGTGGTGATGGGTGTGGGGTCCTATAATAACAATATAGAGACACATTGTAATAGGGGGCTTCTGTGAATATGTGGTGATGGGGGTGGGGTGGCCTATAATAAACGATATAGGAGCCACATTGGATTATAGGGTCTTCTGTGTATATGTGGTGATGGGTGTGGGGGTACTATATAACAATATAGGAGACACATTGGATTATAGGGGCTTCGGTGTATATGGTTGATGGTGTTGGGGGTCCTATAATAACATTATAGGAGGACATATGGATTATAGGGGCTTCTGTGTAATATGTGGTGATGGTGTGTGGGGGTCCTATAATAACAGTAAAGGGACACATTGGATTATAGGGCCTTCTGTTTTATGTGGTGATGGTGTGGTGGTCCTAAAATAACAATATAGGAGACACATTGGATTATAGGGTCTTCTGTGTATATGTGTGTGGATGGGTTGGGGACCTTATAATAACATATAAGGGGACACATTGGATTATAGGGCCTTCTTGTGTTTATGTGGTGATGGGTGTGGGTCCTATAAAACAATATAGGAGACACATTGGATTATAGGGTCTTCTGTGTTATATGTGGTGATGGGTGTGGGGACCTATAATAACAATATAGGGGACACATTGGATTATAGGCCTTCTGTGTATATGTGTGATGGGTGTGGGGGCCTATAATAACAATATAGAGACACATTGGATTATAGGGGCTTCCTGTGTATATGTGTGATGGGTGTGGGGTCCTATAATAACAATATAGGAGCCATATTGGATTATAGGAGGTTCTTTGTTTATGTGGTGATGGTGTGGGGTCCTATAATAACAATATAGGAGACACATTGGATTATAGGGGCTTCTGTGTATAGTGGTGGAAGGGTTGGGGGGTCCTATAATAACAATATAGGGTAACACATTGGATTATAGGGGCTTCTGTGTATATGTGGTGGTGGGTGTGGGGGTCCTAATAATAACAGTATAGGAGACACATTGGATTAATAGGGGCTTCTGTGTAATATGTGGTTGGGGTGTGGGGGGTCCTATAATAACATATAGGAGACACATTGGATTATAGGGTCTTCTGTGTATATGTGGTGATGGGTGTTGGGTCCTATAATAAAGATATAGGAGCCACATTGGATTATAGGTATTCTGTGTATATGTGGTAAGGTGTTGGGGGACCATCATTACAATATATGAGACACATTGGATTATAGGAGGTTCTGTGTATATGGGGGTGGGTGTGGGGGGTCCTATAATAACAGTATAGGAACACATTTGATTATAGGGGCTTCTTTGTATATGTGGTGATGGGTGTGGGGGACCTATCATTACAATATAGGAGACACATTGGATTATAGGGCTTCTGTGTATATGAGGTGATGGGTGTGGGGGTCCTTATAATAACAATATAGGAGACACATTGGATTATAGGGGCTTCTGTGTATATGTGGTGGATGGGTGTGGGACTCCTATAATAACAATATAGGAGACACATTGGATTATAGGGCTTCTGTGTATATGTGGTGATGGGTGTGGGGGGTCCTATAATAACAGTAATAGGAGACACATTGGATTATAGGGGCTTCTGTGTATATGAGGTGATGGGTGTTGGGAGTCCTATAATAACAAATAGGAGACACATTGGATATAGGGCTCTGTGTATATGAGGTGATGGTGTGGGGGTCCTATAATAAAATATAGGAGACACATTGATTATCGGCTTCTGGTAATGTGTGATGGGTGTGGGGTCCTATAATAACAATATAGCAGACACATTGGATAATAGGCTTCTGTGTGTATGTGGTGAATGTGTGGGGGTCCTATAATAACAATATAGGAGACACATTGGATTATAGGGGCTTCTGTGTATATGTGGGATGGGGTGGGGGGTCCTATAATAACAATATAGGGGACAAATTGGATTATAGGGCTTCTGTGTATATGTGATGATGGGTGTGGGGGTCCTATAATAACAATAAGGAGACACATGGATTATAGAGGTTTCTGTGTATATGTGGGGGATGGTATGGGGGGTCCTTTAATACAGTATAGGGACACATTGATTATAGGGGGTTCTGTGCATATCTGGTGATGGGTTTTGGGGATCCTATAATAACAACGTAGTAGACACATGGATTATAGGGGCTTCTGTGTATTGTGGTGAGGGTGTGGGGGGTCCTATAATAACAAATAGGGACAAATTTTTATTATAGGGCTTCTGTGTATATGTGATGATGGGTGTGGGGGTCCTATAATAACAATAAGAGACACATTGATTATAGGGGCTTCTGTGTATATGAGTGATGGGTGTGGTGTCCTATAATAACAGTAGAGGAGACCATTGGATAATAGGGGCTTCTGTGTATATGTGGGATGTGTGGGGTCCTATAATAACATATAGGAACACATTGGATTTAGGAGGTTCTTTGTATAATGGTGATGGTATGGGGGGTCCTTTAATAACAGTATAGGAGACACATTGGATTATAGGGGCTTCTGTGCATATCTGGTGATGGGTTTGGGGATCCTATAATAACAACGTAGTAGACACATTGGATTATGGGGCTTTCTGTGTATATGTGGTGATGGGTGTGGGGGGTCCTATAATACCAATATAGGGGACAAATTGGATTATAGGGCTTCTGTATATATGAGGGATGGGTGTGGGGGTCCTATAATAACGATATAGGAGCCACATTGGATTATAGGGCTTCTGTGTATATTTTGGTGATGGGTGTGGAGTCCAAAATAACAATTTAGGAGCCACTTTGATTATAGGGGCTTCTGTGTATATGGGTGATGGGTGTGGGGGTCCTATAAAACAATATAGAGACACATGATTATAGGGCTTCTGTGTATATGTGGTGATGGTGTGGGGGTCCTATAATAACGATATAGGAGCCACATTGGATTATAGGGCTTCTGTGTAATGGGTGAGGGTGTGGGGTCCTAAAAAACAATTTGGGCCACTTTGATAAGGGGCTTCTTTGTATATTTGGGGGAAAATTTGTGGGGTCCAATAATTACAAAAGGATACACAATTGGATTATAGGGGCTTCTGTGTAATGTGTGATGGGTGTGGGGTCCTAAAATTACAATATTGATACACATTGATTAAAGGGGCTTTCTGTGTATAATGGTGGAGGGTGTGGGGTCCATAATAACAATATAGGAGACACATTGGATTAAGGGGCTTCTGTTATATTGTGGTGATGGTGTGGGGTTCCTAAATAACAAAAGGAGACACATTGGTTTATAGGGGCTTCTGTGTATAAGTGGTGGGTGGTGGGGGGCCCAAATAACAATATAGGAACACATTGAATTATAGGGGCTTCTGGTATATGTGGGGATGGGTGTGGGGTCCAATAATAACAAATAGGAACACAGGATTATAGGGGCTTCTGTGTATATTTGGGGTGTGGGGGCCTATAATAACAATAAGGAGCACATTGGATTAAGGGGCTTCTGGTATATAAAGGGATGTGTGGGGTTCCTATAATAAAGTAAAGACACATTGGATTATAGGGCTCTGTGTATTGTGGTATGGTGTGGGGGCCTTAATAACAAATAGGAGACACAGGATTATTTGGGGCTTCTGTGTAATGTGGTGTGGGTGTGGGGTCCTATAAAACAATAAAGAACATTGGTTTTTTAGGGCTTCTGTTATATGTGTTTTATGGGTGGGGGGCCTATAAAAAATAAATAAAGACATTGGTAAGGGCTTCTGTGTAATGTTGGTGATGGGTGGGGGGGTCCTAAAAACAATTTAGAGCCACATTGGATTATAGGGGCTTCTTGATATCGTGAGGGTGTAGGGCCATAAAACAATTTAGGAGCCCATTGGATTTAAGGGCTTCGTTATGGCGTGAAGGTGTGGGGGTCCTAAATAACAAAAAGGAGACACATGGATTATAGGGGCTTCTGTGGAAAAGTGGTTGGGCGTGGGGGTCCTATAATAACAAAAAGAACACATTGATTATAGGCTTTCTGTGGATTGTGGTGATGGGCGTGGGGTCCTATAATAACAATATAGAGACACATTGGTTATAGGTCTTCTGTGTATATGTGGTGATGGGTGTGGGTTCCCTTAATAACAAATAGGAGACACATGGATTATACGGCTTCTGGTATATGTGGGAGGGTGGGGGGTCCATAATAACAATATAGGAAACACTTGGATTATAGGGGCTTTTGGATATGGGGGTTGGGGGGGGCCATAAAACAAAAGGAAAAATTTTTATAGGGGGTTTTGTGTATTGGGTGTGGGTGGGGGTTTTCCCAAAAAAACAAAATAGGGGCAATTGGGGTTTGGGGGTTTTGATATGGGGGATGGTTGGGGTCCATAAAACAATTAGGAACAATTGTTTTAGGGGCTTTTGTGTAAAATTTTTTGATGGGGGGGCCAAAAAAAATAAAGACACATTGGTTAAGGGGGTTCTGGTTTTGTGGGAGGGGGGGGGGCCTAAATAACAAAATAGGGGAAAAAATGGATTTTTGGGGGTTCTGTTAGGGGAAGGGTTGGGGCCTATAAAACAATATAGGAGCACTTTTTGGTATGGGGGTTCTTGTAATTTGGGGGGTTGGGGGTTTGGGGCCCAAAAACAAAAAGGGGCCACTTGGATTAAAGGGCTTCTTGTAATGGGTAAGGGGTGGGGGCCTATAATAAAAAAGGGGCACATTGGTTAAGGGGTTCTTTAAGTGGTAGGGTGGGTCCCAAAAAAAATAAAGAGACACATTGGAATATAGGGGGTTCTGTTATAGGGGAGGGGGGGGGGGTCCTATAAACAAATTTGGAGACACATTGGGTTATGGGGTTTTGTTATATTGATGGGTGGGGGGCCATAAAAACATAAGGGCTTTGGTTATGGCTTTTTGTGTATTGGGGGGTGTGGGGGGTCCTAAAATAACAAAGGGGCCCTTTTTTTAGGGGGTTTTTTTATTTTGATGGGGGGGGTCCATAAAACAAAAAGGGCAATTGGATTATAGGCTTCTGGAAAGTGGTGATGGGGGGTTGGGGGGGCAAATAACAAAAGGGAAAATTGGATTTTGGGCTTTGGGTATATTGGGAGGTTTGGGGGTCCTATAATAACATATAGGAAAACTTTTTATAGGGGCTTCTGTGTATTTGGGGATGGGGGGGGTCCATAATAAAATAAGGGAAAAATTTTGGGAAAAGGGGGGTTTTGTGAAAAAGGGTTTTATGGGGGGGGGGGTCCCAAATAAATAAGGAGCCCCATTGGATTATAGGGTTTTTTGTGTATATGGGGATGGTGGGGGGTTTTCCATAATTTCAATATAGGGAAAAACATTGATTATAGGGTTCTGGTTTTAAGTGGGAGGGGGTGGGGGCCTAAAATAAAAAAGGAACACATTGGGTTTTAAGGGCTTCTGATAATTGTAGGGTGTGGGGACCTATAATAACAAAAAGGGGAAAACCCTTGGGTTTAGGGGGTTCTGTGTATATGGGTGAGGGGGGGGGTTTCCAAATAAAATTTAGGAAAAAACATTTTTATAGGGGTTTTGTGTATTGGGGGGGGTGGGGGTCCTAAAAAATATAGGAACACATTGGGGAAAAGGGGCTTTTGTATATGGGTAGGTTGGGG
>JARQOD010013555.1:0-15044 GCA_033576555.1 Oophaga sylvatica
GCCCCCAAAGGAATAGGTAGCCCCCAAACATATATTGGCAGTGAGACAAGATGAAATACAAACACAGGCAGAAAATAGAGCAAGCAAATGCTGAGGCCCAAACTGTCTAGATAGAACAGGATAGGAAAGAATACTGTCTGCAATCCAGCAAAAACTCTAAGAAAAACTCCAACCCATCTGATATGCAAAAATACTGAGAACACACAATCTCTCCCCCGCTAGATCAGACTCTGGTACTGAAATAACAGGGAACTGAAAACACATAAACTGTCTTTGGTGTGAACAGGTAGCAAATTAGCGGATGCTGAAATAACAGGGAACTGAAATTACATAAACAGTGGCAAAAGAGAAACAGAGTCCAGCGCAGGCCCCCGCAGGCGAACCTGGCGGTACAAATCCAAAAGGGCAGAAAACTGAGATAGACAAAAACAAATGCCACAGAAACAAACAGCAAATAACTTATCTGAAAGTTGCAGGCCAAAGCAGGAAGCAAGCTGACTTCCAAAGGAGACCAGGAAGTAACAAATCACCAGCGAGGATCATGGAAGGTAGCTCACTTATATCTCCTCAGTCAGTCCCACCTGATTGCCACTCATCGCCCCCAGGTGATGGACTTCTGATAGCCAAAGCAGCTTCATTACTATCAGCAGCCACCAGAGGGAGCCCAAACTCAGAAGTCAGATCCAGAGTGTTCACAACACAGGGAAACTTACAGGAGAACACGGCACCAATCACAGGAAAACATACAGGAGAACACGGCACCAATCACAGGAAAACATACAGGAGAACATGGCACCAATCACCGGGAAACATACAGGAGAACACTGCACCAATCACAGGGAAACATACAGGAGAACAGACACCAATCACAGGAAAACATACAGGAGAACACGGCACCAATCACAGGGAAACATACAGGAGAACACGGCACCAATCACAGGAAACATACAGGAGAACACTGCACCAATCACAGGGAAACATACAGGAGAACACGGCACCAATCACAGGGAAACATACAGGAGAACACGGCACCAATCACAGAGAAACATACAGGAGAACACTGCACCAATCACAGGGAAACATACAGGGGAACACAGCACCAATCACAGAGAAACATATAGGAGAACACTGCACCAATCACAGGGAAACATACAGGGGAACACAGCACCAATCACAGGAAAACATACAGGAGAACACTGCACCAATCACAGGGAAACATACAGGAGAACACGGCACCAATCACAGAGAAACATACAGGAGAACACACCAATCACAGGGAAACATAAAGGAGAACACGGCACCAATCACAGGGAAACATACAGGAGAACACTGCACCGATCACAGGGAAACATACAGGGGAACACAGCACCGATCACAGGGAAACATACAAGAGAACACGGCACCGATCACAGGGAAACATACAGGAGAACACTGCACCGATCACAGGGAAACATACAGGAGAACACTGCACCGATCACAGGGAAACATACAGGAGAACACGGCACCAAACTCAGGGAAACATACAGGAGAACACTGCACCAATCACAGGGAAACATTCAGGAGAACACAGCACTGATCACAGGGTGTTATAATTTGGTAACCGAGGAGGAAGTAGCCAAAATAGCCTAGGCAATCAGACACCCAGAGAGGTTGGTAACTAGCGAATTGCAGACCCCTATACTGACAGCACAACTAGAAGCAGCCGTGGGACGTGCCTACGGTGCCCTAGACGCCTTGACACAACCGGAGAGATAACTAAGCCTAAAGAGAGAAAGGGGAAAGCTAACTGCCCGGAGTAGAGCCCCCAAAGGAATAGGTAGCCCCCAAACATATATTGGCAGTGAGACAAGATGAAATACAAACACAGGCAGAAAATAGAGCAAGCAAATGCTGAGGCCCAAACTGTCTAGATAGAACAGGATAGGAAAGAATACTGTCTGCAATCCAGCAAAAACTCTAAGAAAAACTCCAACCCATCTGATATGCAAAAATACTGAGAACACACGATCTCTCCCCCGCTAGATCAGACTCTGGTACTGAAATAACAGGGAACTGAAAACACATAAACTGTCTTTGGTGTGAACAGGTAGAAAATCAGCAGATGCTGAAATAACAGGGAACTGAAATTACATAAACAGTGGCAAAAGAGAAACAGAGTCCAGCGCAGGCCCCCGCAGGCGAACCTGGCTGTACAAATCCAAAAGGGCAGAAAACTGAGATAGACAAAAACAAATGCCACAGAAACAAACAGCAAATAACTTATCTGAAAGTTGCAGGCCAAAGCAGGAAGCAAGCTGACTTCCAAAGGAGACCAGGAAGTAACAAATCACCAGCGAGGATCATGGGAAGGTAGCTCACTTATATCTCCTCAGTCAGTCCCACCTGATTGCCACTCATCGCCCCCAGGTGATGGACTTCTGATAGCCAAAGCAGCTTCATTACTATCAGCAGCCACCAGAGGGAGCCCAAACTCAGAAGTCAGATCCAGAGTGTTCACAACACAGGGAAACTTACAGGAGAACATGGCACCAATCACAGGAAAACATACAGGAGAACACGGCACCAATCACAGGAAAACATACAGGAGAACATGGCACCAATCACCGGGAAACATACAGGAGAACACTGCACCAATCACAGGGAAACATACAGGAGAACAGACACCAATCACAGGAAAACATACAGGAGAACACGGCACCAATCACAGGGAAACATACAGGAGAACACGGCACCAATCACAGGGAAACATACAGGAGAACACTGCACCAATCACAGGGAAACATACAGGAGAACACGGCACCAATCACAGGGAAACATACAGGAGAACACGGCACCAATCACAGAGAAACATACAGGAGAACACTGCACCAATCACAGGGAAACATACAGGGGAACACAGCACCAATCACAGAGAAACATACAGGAGAACACTGCACCAATCACAGGGAAACATACAGGGGAACACAGCACCAATCACAGGAAAACATACAGGAGAACACTGCACCAATCACAGGGAAACATACAGGAGAACACTGCACCAATCACAGGGAAACATACAGGAGAACACGGCACCAATCACAGGGAAACATACAGGAGAACACGGCACCAATCACAGAGAAACATACAGGAGAACACTGCACCAATCACAGGGAAACATACAGGGGAACACAGCACCAATCACAGAGAAACATACAGGAGAACACTGCACCAATCACAGGGAAACATACAGGGGAACACAGCACCAATCACAGGAAAACATACAGGAGAACACTGCACCAATCACAGGGAAACATACAGGAGAACACGGCACCAATCACAGAGAAACATACAGGAGAACACACCAATCACTGGGAAACATAAAGGAGAACACGGCACCAATCACAGGGAAACATACAGGAGAACACTGCACCGATCACAGGGAAACATACAGGGGAACACAGCACCGATCACAGGGAAACATACAAGAGAACACGGCACCGATCACAGGGAAACATACAGGAGAACACTGCACCGATCACAGGGAAACATACAGAGAAACACTGCACCGATCACAGGGAAACATATAGGAGAACACGGCACCAAACTCAGGGAAACATACAGGAGAACACTGCACCAATCAAAGGGAAACATACAGGAGTACACGGCATCAATCACAGAGAAACATACAGGAGTACACGGCATCAATCACAGGGAAACATACAGGGGAACACAGCACCGATCACAGGGAAACATACAGGGGAACACTGCACCAATCACAGGGAAACATACAGGAGTACACGGCATCAATCACAGAGAAACATACAGGAGAACACGGCACCGATCACAGGGAAACATACAGGAGAACACGGCACCAGTCACAGGGAAACATACAGGACAGCACGGCACCAAACTCAGGGAAACATACAGGAGAACACTGCACCAATCACAGGGAAACATACAGGAGAACACGGCACCAATCACAGAGAAACATACAGGAGAACACAGCACCGATCACAGGGAAACATACAGGAGAACACGGCACCAATCACAGGGAAACATACAGGAGAGCACGGCACCAAACTCAGGGAAACATACAGGAGAACACTGCACCAATCACAGGGAAACATACAGGAGAACACTGCACCAATCACAGGGAAACATACAGGAGAACAGGGCACCAATCACAGGGAAACATACAGGAGAACACTGCACCAATCACAGGGAAACATACAGGAGAACACTGCACCAATCACAGGGAAACATATAGGAGAACACGGCACCAATCACAGAGAAACATACAGGAGAACACGGCACCAATCACAGAGAAACATACAGGAGAACACAGCAATCATCATGACAACATATTTGGAAGAATTCAGCATCGATCAGGCACCAGGAAAAAACATTTGGTGGCTCTCAGGAAAAGACTGTCATGATGACTTTTATCCATGATTTGTCTATATGGCGTTTGATGTGCAGACATTTTCTTATGTCCACCTTGTACCCTAATATTGTGAACCCTAATACTCCACCCGCTGTGATGCGCTGTGCCACCTAATAGAAAGGTACCCCCATAGATAACATTGCCATTCAGGCAGTGCCCATAAATAATAGTGATCTGTCTTCGACATCTAATTGTTTCTGAATGTAATGTATGTGATACAGTTCATATAGCGTCTTGTGCTTGGGTGCGATGAAAATACTTGAGACACAGGTTGAAAAAGAAAGTCTTGTATTGCTTCATACAAATTGGCAAAAATTAACATACAGGTTGCAAACACAGAAGCAGGAGACACAGCAGGCCAAAGTAATCTAAGTTCATCAATAACTCTCCACAACAGATTCAGATCTTCTTCTATGTTACCGCAAGTCCATGCAACCGTGAGGCTTTCAAGAGCAGAGTTCAGAGTCCACAAGAGCTCCAGAGTTTCTCAGTAGAAATGGCTGGAGTACAAAGTCCAAGGCTTCAGAAGTCAGAACACAGGTTCACTGCAGGCCAGATTCTGAAGCACTGATTGCTCAGGTGTGGCTGTTTAAGAAGCAAACGGAGAGAATCAGGGCGGGAACATGCAAGCTGGAAAACTCCATTTTAACTGAGGGCAAGACAGCTGCAGCAAAACAGAAAGCAAAATGGCCGACGAACAAACTGAGTTTCAGAAACAGATATACAGAACCTTACATTACTCCCCCCTTAGGGGCAACCTCCGGATGACCTCAGACCAGGCTTGTGTGGGTACCTCTGATGAAACTGACGGAGCAAGCGAGGAGCATTAACGTTATTGACTGGTTCCCATGAGTTGTCCTCCACTGGGTAGCCCTGCCATTTGATCAAATATTGTAACTGATTTCTATACAACCTGGAATCTAAAATCCTTTCCACCACAAATTCTTCCTGACCATCGACTAGCACTGGGTCAGGGCAAGGAGAAGAACGTCCAGGAAACGTATTGGGTGTTGCAGCCTTCAGTAGGGATACATGAAAGACAGGGTGGATTCTCATAGTTCTGGGCAATTGAAGACGACAAGCAACGGCACTTATAATCTTACTGATTTTATAGGGTCCAATGTACTTATGTCCCAACTTAGATGATGGAATCCTTAACTTAAGATTTCTGGTTGACAGCCAGACCAGGTCTCCTACCTTAAAAACTGGTGCAGGTTTACGAAATTTATCTGCTGCCTTCTTGTACCTTTCCTGAGCCGATTCCAGATTCTCCTTTAGAAGATCCATATTCTTCTGTAAAGTCGTGACTCTTTCAGCCACTGCTGGCAAAGGCGTCTCTATGGGAAATCGTGGTAGAATATTAGGATGATAACCTAAATTAGAGAAAAAAGGAGACTGTTTAGTGGAGGCACTCTGAGAGTTGTTGTAAGAGAACTCAGCCAATGGAAGTAGATCCACCCAATCATCCTGTAGGTGGCAGATAAAGCAGCGGAGATACTGCTCCAGGGTTTGATTGGTTCGTTCGGTTTGTCCATTAGTCTGGGGATGAAAAGCAGAAGAAAGGTTTACTTTAATATCCAATGCTGCACAGAAATTTTGCCAAAACCTAGAAGTGAATTGCACCCCTCGATCCGAAATAACCTCATCCGGTACTCCATGTAAACGAAACACATCTTTAATCATCAAATCTGATGTCTGTTTTGCAGTGGGTAAGCCGACACAAGGGATAAAATGAGCTGCCTTTGTTAAACGATCAACCACCACTAGAATAGTGTTCTTCCCTTGAGAAGTTGGTAATTCGACAATGAAGTCCATAGAAATGGATCCCCACGGGCGGGACGGGGTGGGAAGAGGCTGTAACAGACCAGTTGGTGAAGAGCGAGGTGTCTTGCATCTTGCACAAACCTCACATGAAGTGACATAATCCAAAACATCCTTCCTACAAGTGGGCCACCAAAAGAAACGAGAAAGAAATTCCTGTGTCTTTAGAATTCCTCTATGCCGGCTATTTTGGAATCATGAATGAGTTGCAATACTCTCAATCTGACTGTTTCAGGTATATACAGACGTTGTCCCAGAATCCACACACCATTCTTAAAGACAAGACTTACGTCCCTTGGGGTTGAGCCAAAAAAGAATCCGCATGGTATGCTTCCTTGATGTCTTTAATTAGGTCTTGATGATGAATCACTCCTAGGAATCTAGAGTCAGGAAGAATAGTCTTAGGAGGAGTAATTGGACGTGTCTCTGCTGAGTAAATCCTAGAGAGTGCATCAGCCTTTCCATTACGCGATCCTGGTCTTTAAGAAATAATAAAATTAAATTGATTTAAGAAAAGATTCCAGCGAGCCTGGCGAGGAGTCAGGCACTTAGCCGACCTGATAAACTCAAGATTACGATGATCTGTCAGAACGACTATTTGCTGTGCAGCTCCTTGCAGAAGGTGTCTCCATTCTTTGAAGGCGGCAATAATGGCCAACAACTCTCTATTGCCCACATCGTAGTTCTTCTCAGCCGAAGACAACTGCTGGGAAAAGAAGGCACAGGGATGCAAGACATTCTTCTCACCTGTTCTCTGAGAGAGTATGGCTCCCACGGCACAGTCTGAAGCATCCACCTCTATTATGAAGGCAAGCTCTGGGTTGGGATGTACTAGAATAGGTGCAGTGGTAAATTTATCTTTTAGACGGGAAAATGCTTCCTGGGCTTGGGGAGTCCAGGAGAACTTAGACTCTTTCCGGGTAAGTTGGGTGATAGGTGACACTACCTCAGAGAAATTTCTAATGAAACGTCTATAGAAGTTTGCAAACCCGATGAAGCGCTGTACCTCCTTCACATTTCTAGGACTTGGCCAATCATTGATGGCTTGGGTTTTACTTCCATCCATACTAATTCCTTGTGTAGACAGTACATACCCCAGAAATTGAATTTCGGTCTTATGGAATTCACACTTTTCAAGCTTGATGTAAAGATGATTTTGTCTTAGACGTTCCAAGACCATTCTCACATGTCCATGATGTTCCTCTGTGGAGTTAGAAAAAATTAAAATATCATCCAAATAAATTACCACGAATGTATCTAGGAGATCCCTGAAGATGTCATTCACCAAGTGTTGGAAAGTGGCTGGGGCGGTACTCAGACCAAAAGGCATAACCAGATATTCAAAGTGTCCATAGCGTGACCTGAATGCAGTCTTCCATTCATCCCCAGGTCTAATACGGACTAAGTTATAGGCCCCACGAAGATCTAGTTTAGAAAAAATTTTAGCATGTCGCACTCTCTCCAATAACTCAGGGATTAAAGGCAATGGATAACGGTTTCTAATAGTAACCTTATTAAGTTCCCTATAGTCTACGCATGGTCTCAGGGATCCATCTTTCTTCTTTACAAAGAATATGGGTGCCCCTGCAGGAGATGAAGAGGGGCGTATGAAGCCCTTGGCTAGATTTTCGTCTATGTACTCTTTTAAAGCCTTCAGCTCGGGCCCCGCCAGGGGGTAGATCTTACCAAAAGGTATCTCTGCTCCAGGCAATAATTCAATTGGACAATCATATGGACGGTGAGGAGGAAGCTGGTCAGCGTTCTTCTTGTCACATAAATCCACATAGTCCTGGTATACAGCTGGTAATTCAGGGACTGACATGGTTCCTTTAGGAACAGAGCAAGCTGAAATTTTTTGACTCATCTGTTTCTCTGGGAAGTGTAATTCCTTGGTCTCCCAGTTAATGGTAGGATTCTGAGCCTGTAGCCATGGTAGCCCTAGAATAATGGGAAAGTGAGGAGAAGAGATAAGCATAAAGGACAGTTTCTCTTGATGATCTTTACCCATAAGAACCTTTAAAGGCTCTGTTTCCTGATCCACTGGTCCAGAGGTCAGCAGGGAGCCATCCACAGTTTCCATCTGTACGGGAGCAGCCTTCTTCACTGAACGTATTCCCTGTTTTAGAGCAAAGGAGACATCCATAAAATTTCCACTTGCACCTGAGTCGATCATGGCAGAGCTAGACACCCAGGCTGAGTCAACCCAGAGTTTGATGGAAAGAAAACAGTGAGAATTGTTTTTCTTACAACTCAGCTGGGACACCGCTGAGGAAACTTGAAAGATGGCAGCATTTACACAGTCAACGTCCTCAGAGGTAACGGAGTTTAAGTCCGAGAAATCAAGATCTGTTGCGGCAGCTATCTCTGGAGCCTGAGGCTCGGACCTGACAGATCCCCTCTCGCAACACTCACAATGAATGAGTGCTGCAGTAGTCTTGCGAGAACGGCTGGGACAGTTAATAATAAAGTGCCCTGACTTACCACAGTAAAAACATAGATTCTCCTTAAAACGATGTTCCTTGCGTGCATCACTAACCCGTCGTAGTAAAGAGTCTACCTGCATGGGTTCAGGTTCAGGTTCCCGTGTAATCCTATTCAAAGGTTCCTTAGCTGGAGAGGAAGGCAGGAAAAGGTTAGTACGATTGCTCTCGAACCATCTCTCTTGCCTGCGTTCAGTTAAACGAGTATCAATACGGATGCAGTAGTTAATAAAGTCACCTAACGCAGTGGGAGGGTCGGCACGAGCAAGTTCATCCTTAATTAGTGGGGATAACCCCTTTCGAAAAATAGATTTTTTTGGCGGAATTGTCCCAGGTGGTATCAAGGGCCCATCTCCTGAAATCCAAGGCATATTCAGCTACTGAGTGCTTACCTTGGCGCAAAGCTAACATGGCTGCTTCAGCTGTTGCACCTCGATTGGGGTCATCAAACACCTGCCCCATGGCTGAAATAAAGTCATCAAGGTGATTCAAACAATCATCCTCAGTCTCAATCAGAGGTTTGCCCATATCAAAGCCTTGTTGGTAAGCAACATAATTATAGTAAGCACCTTAGATCGTTCAGTAGGAAATTGTGAAGCATGTGCAGAAAAAAAAAGATTACATTGATTAACAAATCCCCTGAATTTTTCACGTTCACCACCAAAACGAAAAGGGGGCAACTTGGAATCCCGAACTCGGGGCCATGGCAGGAGCCTGGACTTGCCCCTCCAGAACCTCAATCCTGGCTCGCAAATCCTGAGTAGTCTGTCCAACCACTTGCAAATTGTGATTATTTAGGTCCTGAAGATTTGTAAGACGGGTCTTTATATTCTGCAAATCTGCAAGGATATTATCAGTCACTCCACAAAGTTCCTTTATGCGGGCCTCCATTTTCCAGATCTTTTAAGACAGGATACTGGAATGGTTGTGAGAAGTCACAACCACTATCATCACAGAAAGCTTTCAACCAGACATCTGATATCCAGAGTTTCAGCAGACAAAAGGAAGAGGAAAAAAAAAAAAAAAATAGTGTTTACCTGTGATAACTCTGCAGAAAAAAAAACTTAAGGGAATTGCTCACCTGGAATGGTTGTGAGAAGTCACAACCACTGTTATCACAGAAAGTACAACCGGACATCCGATATCCACAGTACAGCAGACAAGCCTTTCCAGACCCAGCAGACACTAACGTTTGGCTTCAGAATCTTGTAATGTATGTGATACAGTTCATATAGCGTCTTGTGCTTGGGTGCGATGAAATACTTGAGACACAGGTTGAAAAAGAAAGTCTTGTATTGCTTCATACAAATTGGCAAAAATTAACATACAGGTTGCAAACACAGAAGCAGGAGACACAGCAGGCCAAAGTAATCTAAGTTCATCAATAACTCTCCACAACAGATTCAGATCTTCTTCTATGTTACCGCAAGTCCATGCAACCGTGAGGCTTTCAAGAGCAGAGTTCAGAGTCCACAAGAGCTCCAGAGTTTCTCAGTAGAAATGGCTGGAGTACAAAGTCCAAGGCTTCAGAAGTCAGAACACAGGTTCACTGCAGGCCAGATTCTGAAGCACTGATTGCTCAGGTGTGGCTGTTTAAGAAGCAAACGGAGAGAATCAGGGCGGGAACATGCAAGCTGGAAAACTCCATTTTAACTGAGGGCAAGACAGCTGCAGCAAAACAGAAAGCAAAATGGCCGACGAACAAACTGAGTTTCAGAAACAGATATACAGAACCTTACACTGAAGTTGTTTGTTTGCATTTGTGTATGTAGGAGTTTAACAATCTGCTTGTTTTGGCTCCCTCCAGTGACCAGTGTCATATTCACAGTTGTTTTATTTTACTTTCAGTGAATCTTTTCCCTCCCTTTGCAATGCATTATGGTAGTTTCGCAATGCATTATAGTAGCCTTGCAAAGCATTGTGGTAGCTTTCCCTCACTTTCTTCCATTTTCCTTCAGCCTGCATCCAGGAAGCATCTCATCTTTTCCTCTTCCCTTGTGATAGCATCGCCGTTATGTACTCATGCCTTCTGTAGCTAATTCTTGTCCCATATTAGCCTGGTTTAATCAGTCCTGCTCCTGGTCAGCTATTAGTGTGCAAATGTTCATTCACAGTTTACTATGTATAACATGTATTTCTACTATGCCCCTGTACTGATTGTATGCATATTATGTTTGTATTATAGTTTCACCACATCCATATATCAAGGTCAATAAAAGCACAGACCCCATTACAGTCTCCTTATTGGACCCCGGTATAGCGGTTTAGCTGTCTGTATACAGTCATGTCCAAAAGTTTTGAGAATGACACAAATATTATATTTTCACATGATCTGCTGCCCTCTGGTTTTTATGTGTGTTTGACAGATGTTTTTATCACAGACAGAAATATAATTGCAAACATATGAGTAACAAAAGCTTATATTGACAGTTAGAATGAGTTAATGCAGCAAGTCAATATTTGCAGTGTTGACCTTTCTTCTTCAGGACCTCTGCAATTCTCCCTGGCATGCTCTCAATCAACTTCTGGACCAAATCCTGACTGATAGCAGTCCATTCTTGCACAATCAATGCTTTCATTTTGTCAGAATTTTTAGGTTTTTATTTGTCCACCCGTCTCTTGATGATTGACCACAAGTTCTCAATGGGATTAAGATCTGGGGAGTTTCCAGGCCATGGACCCAAAATCTCTATGTTTTGTTCCCTGAGCCATTTAGTTATCACCTTTGCTTTATGGCAAGGTGCTCCATCATGCTGGAAAAGGCATTGTTGATCGCCAAACTGCTCTTGGAGGGTTGGGAGAAGTTGCTCTTGGAGGACATTCTGGTACCATTCTTTATTCATGGCTGTGTTTTTAGGCAAGACTGTGAGAGAGCCGATTCCCTTGGCTGAGAAGCAACCCCACACATGAATGGTTTCAGGATGCTTAACAGTTGGCATGAGACAAGACTGGTGGCAGCGCTCACCTTGTCTTCTCCGAATGAGGCGTTTTCCTGATGTCCCAAACAATCGAAAAGGGGATTCATCAGAGAAAATAACTTTACCCCAGTCCTCAGCAGTCCACTGCCTGTACCTTTTGCAGAATATCAGTCTGTCCATGATGTTTTTTCTGGAGAGAAGTGGCTTCTTTGCTGCCCTCCTTGAGACCAGGCCTTGCTCCAAGAGTCTCCGCCTCACAGTGCGTGCAGATGCACTCACACCTGCCTGCTGCCATTCCTGAACAAGCTCTGCACTGCTGGTAGCCTGATCCCGCAGCTGAAACACTTTTAAGAGACGGTCCTGGCGCTTGCTGGTCTTTCTTGGGCGCCCTGAAGCCTTTTTGGCAACAATGGAACCTCTCTCCTTGAAGTTCTTGATGATGCGATAGATTGTTGACTGAGGTGCAATCTTTCTAGCTGCGATACTCTTCCCTGTTAGGCCATTTTTGTGCATTGCAATGATGACTGCACTGTTTCTTTAGAGATAACCATGGTTAACAGAAGAGAAACAATGATGCCAAGCACCAGCCTCCTTTTAAAGTGTCCAGTGGTGTCATTCTTACTTGCAAGTAATTGCTGTTAAGCTGATCACTCTTTATAACATTCTGGAGTATATGCAAATTGCCATTAGAAAAAGTGAAGCAGTAGACTTTGTAAAAATTAATATTTGTGTCATTCTCAAAACTTTTGTCCATGACTGTAAGCTGCAATAAGTCTGCTTCATTCAGTGAGGACAGAACAGTGAAACGGCGTCCATCCAGCTAGTGGGAATTCAGTGAAAAGACAGCCATCCAGCTAGTGAGATTCAAGTCACCGGCTACACAGAGACTTAATACAGCTATAGCAATCTCTACACAGCCAAGCATTTCCCCCAAGACACCATGTCCCACAAATCACACAGGACAAAATCTGTTACTTCCATCTCCTCAAAGACTACATCCATCAGCAGTGCAGTTGCCACTGCCCGCGCAAATGCTGAGGCCGCCAAAATACGAGCAAGCTTTGCTGACCAAGAGATACAACTTAAATTAGAGAAGGCACACCTAGAGGACCAAGAGAGAAGGTCACGCATAGAGAGAGAGGACCAAGAGAGAAGGTCACGCTTAGAGAGAGAGGACCAAGAGAGAAAGACGCAGTTAGAGAAGGCACATGTGGATGCCACCTTAAAGAGCCTAGCAGCAAAAAGAGAAGCTGCCGCAGTCCTTGCCGAAGCAGAATCGCTAGAAGCTGCACAAAACCCTGAGCTGCATAGCCGAAGCAGTACGTCAAGTCTGGAGTTTCCACTGCAAGATTCACCACAACGCACATCCCAGTGCGTTAATGGACTTCCTGATCCAAACTATAACCCTGAACCGGCATCGGAACAAGAACATGATATCTCTAGTGAAAGGAGCGAGAGTCATCATGAGGCTCAGCTCCAGGACAGAAATAAACACGAAAACGTGGAGCAAAACAACTCTGCTAATGACAACATTGCCCCTCACCAGGTAACCAACGTAAATCACCTTGCTGACATCGCACGTCAGACCGAAGCAATATGACACCGGCTGGCGCCACCCAGAGGATACTAACAGGTACGAACGCACCTCACATCACTATCAGGGTGACCCATCACCAGTATCTGCTGACAACCGGTTCACAACAGAATTTGCTAAGTTCTTCACACGACGTGATCTGGTTGCCAAGGGACTCATGAAATTCACTGACCAAGCTGAAGGTTACAGAGCTTGGAAAGCTTCCTTCCAAAATGTCACTAGGGACTTGGGGCTACAACACAGGGAAGAGATAGACCTCTTAGTCAGATACCTGGGGGAAGAGTCAGTCAAACACGCAGTAAGGATCAGAGACATTAATATAAACCGCCCTGAGACTGGCCTCAAAGAGATCTGGAAGAGGCTGGATGAGTGTTACGGCTCAGCAGAGGTAATAGAAAGAGCCTTGTTCAAAAGAATTAATGACTTTCCTAAAATATCTAACAAAGGTCTCCAGAAACTTAGAGAATTAAATGACCTGCTAAAGGAAGTCCAAATTGCCAAATGTGAAGATGATCTACAAGGACTTGAATACCTTGACACAGACAGAGGTGTTAACCCTACAGTCCAAAAGTTGCCCTACAATCTACAGGAGAGGTGGATCACACATGGTTCCACGTACAAATACAAACACAGTGTTCCATTCTCTCCCTTCTCCATTTTTGTAGACTTAGTACATCAACAAGCAAGAATCAGAAACGATCCCAGCTTTGACTTTGCAATGCCACACCGTCACCAGCTGCAAACGCGCGCAGAACGTCTGTGGCAGTACACAAGACTTATGTTTCTTCTCCAGGTTCTAATTACAGGTCTGCTGGCTGCTCCCAATCAGAGACAAAGGTGCAGGACCCTGACAAGCAGTGCCCGCTCCATCTGAAGCCTCACCCTCTCCTGAAATGCAGAGCCTTCAGAGGAAAATCTATGCCAGATCGCAGAAGCTTCCTGAAAGAGAACGGTATCTGCTACAAGTGCTGCTCATCCACAACTCATCTCGCCAAGGATTGCAAGGTCAGTGTAAAATGCGCAGAATGTGGCACCACAGATCATAACACTGCCCTACACCCTGGACCAACTCCGTGGAGTTCACAAAACACGCCAGCTGACAGTGAGCATGGCGGGGAGGAAAGGGACACTGATGCAGCCACGCCTGAGATCACTTCACAATGTACTGAAGTCTGTAAAGGGACAATAGACAGTAGATCCTGTTCAAAAATATGCCTCTTCAGAGTGTACCCAAAGGGCCATAGAGACAAAGCTGTAAGGGCCCCGTCACACATAGCGACTCACCAGCGATCCCGACAACGATATGCACTTGTCAGTATCGCTGGTGTGTCGCTACATGATCGCTGCTGAGCTGCCAAACAGGATCAGGATAGTGACTATGCGGGTAACAAGCGATGCACTCGCTTAGTTCCCCATGTCTTAGATCCCAGCGCCTGGTGCAGGGAGGTAACCAAGGTTACATCGGGTTTTGGTGGGTTAAAAACCCCCTGTGTACCTTGGGTTACCAGCTCCCCTGCACCGCGCCTGGTATTAACTACACATGGGTTTAGGAGGGCCCAAAAACCCCGCTGGTACCTTGGTTACCAGCTCCGCTCGCTGATCGCGGTCCCCCCCCGCCTGCCACACCGCGAGCGTGCTGGCCAGCGGGAGACCAACGATCAAAAAATGCCCAGGACATTCAGCGACGATAGCGATACCCGCGGGGGGGTATCGTCGCGAAATTTACACAACGAATCCTGGGGAGATCCGTTGGACAAAAACTTTTTACCCCCAGCAGCGATCTGCTATGTGAGACGGGGGGGCCCCTT
>JARQOD010013556.1:0-15037 GCA_033576555.1 Oophaga sylvatica
CGCCTGTGGGAAAACATTTCTCTGGAACTGGACATTGTATGACAGACTTAAAAGTCTTAATACTAAAAGGTCATTTTAAGGATGACAGGGAGAGAAAATATGGGAATTCAAACTTATTAGGATGTTCAATACTTTGACACTAGGACTCAACTTAACACCCGGTTTTATGGGTCACTACATAGACACAGTTCACACCTTCACCAGAAGGACTCCAGATAGCTAAGAACACATTCCCACTAGCTCTCCATTTGTAAGAAAATGCTAATTCGATTTCCTTTGCTTATCTTTTGAAGGCATCACACCTCCCAGGTCTTGAACAAATTTCCTACTATAGTAAGCATCTAATGTGTCTTTCTTATTATTCCAAATGTAATATTGCCTGAAGAAGGAGCCTTTGAGCTCTGAAAGCTAGCGAACATATAATTTTCTGGTTAGCCAATAAAGGTATCACCTTAAGAATGCTCTTGTCATAATTGGACAGAAAAGTATTCACATCGATTTTTCTGGCTAACACGGTACCACAATATAATTTATTATTGTACACCTTGAAGATTATACAACACTCCTGATCTCAATAGGCATTTTGTGGAGGGTCATGTCACTAGATCTGTACCTCAGCCTCCTCCAATAGAAAAACATTGTATTTGGAATCAGTTTTTCAATTGGTTGATGTTATTGGTCTGATCAGGTAGGTCCATCACCTGCCATTAGAGGAGAGGAGAGTTGTGAAGGGAGGCAGCACTAACGAGTGCAAAAAGCAGAGACTGTGATGCTTACATGTTAGTTAATGCCATAAAAGCATGTCCACATCACACTTGTTAAAATAAAGCTTAAGTGGTCAACCACTATATCCCTGTAGCTAAAGTGTAGCAATAGTATTCTGTCTATGGTACCTTTGCATTGTCAGTATTAAAAGGAATATCTAGTCTTCTGATATAAGTCTACAGTCACTCTATGTAACTGCCGACTTCTGAATCCTTACAGTTCGTGCACCTCCCACTATCAGGATTCACAGTTATTTCTACCGAGACCACTGGTCACGTGATCAAAAGTAAGTGATTTGCATAATTCCAACCAAATTTTGACTAGATGTGCTCAACATCATCCAATACAAGTAATTTGACTAAGATCAAGACACGTCTAGTCGAAATGTGGTCAGAAGCATGCAAATCACTGGCTGCTCTTGGCAGCAATACTGAAGAATCCTGACAGCATGTGGTGCATGAAAGTAAGGATTCTGAAGTCCGCAGTTACAGTAAATGACTGGAGACTTCATCAGACGACTGGACAATCCCTTTAATTAACCTCTTTAATATTCTTGAGAAAATTGGTTTGAGGACTATTGAATTTGCTATAAAGTTTAAAACTATTTCAAATTCTCCTGAATCCAAATATTTTTTGCAATTCCCTTCATGAAAACTCTGAAAAATGTTGGCCTGTCACCATTTTTCTGAATTGCACAAAAGCCAGGATAAGGTTTGCAAAAATGGATACACGACTTGCCGCTTACTTGTTTCCATGCAGGCCTCCATGCAGTGTCCTCTTTGGGCATCTTGACTTTGCACCGGTGCTTCAGACCCTGAGTCATCTCTGACTTCATGACCCAAGATGCTGACTATGCATTATGATGTCAGAGACTTACTTCACGCTTGAAGCCGCGGCGCAGAGTGAGGATTTGCAAACAAGGTGCCGTCTGCTGAAGAAAAGTAGATGCCTTTCGGAATGGAGTATATGGGCTGTGGCTGTGGCTGGATAGTTCAGTGGAAAGGTGAGTATTTTATTTTTTTTACACCTTATGTCTATTATGCTATGGGGTGTGAATGGATGCCACAACATAAAGAACATTTGATTTGTGTCAAATAACTTTAATATGAATGAAATTTCCTGGCTAAATTTGGGCAAACTGACAAATTTGAATTTGTTTATCACTAGCTAAAAGAATCACTTATTTTAATGTTGTTTAAAAAAATGTACTACATTTAAACAAACTTTTGGATTTAGCAGTCGATATTGTAAATGCCTCAACTTATGAGAAAGAGAATCAAACTATTATAGAATTCCAATGAATCAATGACCAGTTCACTAAGTTGATCATAGGCTCATTTTTTTTCTATTCTCAGGCCAATTGGCTTTGTTAGCAAAAAGTTTAAATATCTTTCTTAATTACATTTATTCCTGCTTACTACAGCAGTTTTCACAAATGATCCAATCTGCTTCACGCAGCTGCTAAGAGCAAAACTACACATTATTAATTGGTTTGTTACAATGTACTAGTCCATGTGAGAACCTCACATAATGCTTTGTTCAGAGTAGTATTAAATAAGTTGTTCAATTTGTAATTATCCATGCAACACTTCTATATTATATTATTCCCACAAGTAAAAAATGTTACATTTGTGATTACATAAATATTACAATTCATATCTGTGATATTTTATATCATATATTTTGCCTGTTTCATGGTTTAGAACATTAATAAATCAGTACACCATTCTTTAATAGAGGTCAACTAAGATAAAATTATCAGCCTGGGAGATAGCTCACATTGTGCATGGAGTAATTATGAGACACCATACTTTATTTTCATCTAAAGCAATGTCAAAATCTGCTTCCAACTAAATTTTATATGAAATCAAGGATTAAAGATATTATATGCTTCTATAAAAAAATAGAGGAGTACAATATAGACATAGGAATTGCAAGAGGAAAATGCTCATTTTTGAAGACCCTTGTGGAATGTAAACTACGTAAGATCCAGCAGCGAGACCGACTGGCAGAGGAATTTTGTTCAGAATTCCATAGATGGGCTGCTGACACCCAGTGGAATGACCACGCTCTTAGGAGTCAGTTTTGTCAGGGCCTGTCTGAACAGTTAAAAGACGCATTGGAGCTGTGCAAAACTCCAGCATCGTAGGAGTCTGCCATGGCTCTTGCCATATGTATAGACAGACGCCTCCTGGATAGACCAGTAGCGACCTCACCCCTTGCTGTACTTCCTAGCAGGGCCGGCTCCAGGTTTTTATGGGCCCCGGGCGAAAGAGCCTCAGTGGGCCCCTTTAACACAGACCACGATTCATGATGCACAGATACAGCAGAGAAATATGGGTACAGTACAATGCCAAATACTTCACTTCTTCCATTACATGAGTGATATCTATTGTAAATTGTACAATAGCTCAAAAACCGCCAAATCCTCACAGCGCACAGAACAGACTGGACAGTACAGTCCTCCATACAATATTATGGGCACCACAGTCTCCCCCTCATCACCCATATAATACCCCATGCAGGATGTCACCCCCCATATAATGCTCCATACAGAATACTGGACCCAAAATAATGCTTCATACAGAATACTGGACCCAATATAATGCTCCATACAGGATACTGGTCCCCATATAATGCTCCATACAGGATACTGGTCCCCATATAATGCTCCATACAAAATATGGAGCTCTCCTCTGCGCTGTACTGCGTTCTGCACTGTTACGGCTCAGGAAAGGGCGCTGTGGAAAGACTCCCCATTATCATCATGATTTCCTCCCCATCATCATCATTGTCTCCTTATCATCATCATTGCCTCCCCATCATCATCATGGCCTCCCCATTATCATCAATGCCTGCCCATCATCATCATCTCCTCCCCATCATCATCAATGCCTGCCCATCATCATCTTCTCCCCATCATCAATGCCTGCCCATTATCATCATCTTCTCCCCATCATCATCAATGCCTCCCCATTATCAGCAATGCCTGCCCATCATCACACACAGACAGCACCACAGCACACAAGCACTCTCTCTCATACACACACACACACACACACACACACACACAAAGCACCGCACTACATACACACAGACACACACAGAGACACACACACACACACGTCTTACCTGTCCAGCGACCGCGCTCTCTGCCACATCCGGCCGCTGAATGATGACGTCATTCAGCGGCGCTGCTGTGAGAGGAAGCGCCGGCGCCCGGAGCTGCGGCAGCGGAGGCACGGGAGAGGTAAGTATTGTGCCAGCTGATGCCGGGGCCCTGAGCAAGCGGGGGGGCCAGTGGCGGCGCTGACACCGCTTGCCTCCGCTAACGGGCGCGGGGGTGCCAGACGGAGAGTGGGCCCCCCCGCCTGCTCAGGGCCCCGGCACTTGCCTGGGTGTGCCAGGTGCTGACGCCGGCCCTGCTTCCTAGGACTGAAGTTTCCCTGTGTGCTCTGAAGAACCTATGCAGTTGGGGGGGTTTCTCCATGTTATGGGTTTCTTGCAGTTCACCGCAAGATGAGGATGTGCTTTTACTGTGGCAAAAAGGATCATTTTATTGGGGTTTGTCCATCTATACCTACACACCAGAAACTGTCAGAAAGCTTCTGACTCCAGGTTGTGTGGAGGATTACAACCTGGGCGTATATATTTGCCACAAGTGTGTCTCAGTTTATCCTACCTGCAGAAGTTGTTATACAGTGCCTACAAGTAGTATTCAACCCCCTGCAGATTTAGCTGGTTGACACATGCAGAATTAACTTGGCATTGTGACATTTGTACTGTAGATCAGCCTGGAAGTGGGAAATGCACTGCTGCAAAAATTTTTGTTTTAATTTTTTTTTTTTTTTTTAAAAACGTTAAAAGTTAATTCAGAGTGTCATTTATTATTCAACCCCTCAAACCACAAGAATTCTGTTTGGTCCCCCTAAAGTATTAAGAAGTAGTTCAGGCACCAAGAATAATAAGCTTCACAGGTGTGGATTAATGATCTCTTTTGCCAGCCTTTTCTGACTATTTAAGACCCTCCCCAAACTTGTGAACAGCACTCATACATGGTCAACATGGGAAAGACAAAGGAGCATTCCAAGGCCATCAGAGACAAGATCGTGAAGGGTCACAAGGCTGGCAAGGGGTACAAAACCCTTTCCAAGGAGTTGGCCCTACCTGTCTCCACTGTTGGGAGCATCATCCGTAAGTGGAAGGCTTATGGAACTACTGTTAGCCTTTCACGGCCTGGACAGCCTTTGAAAGTTTCCTCCCGTGCCGAGGCCAGGCTTGTCCGAAGAGTCAAGGCTAACCCAAGGACAACAAGGAAGGAGCTCCAGGAAGATCTCATGGCAGTGGGGACATTGGTTTCAGTCAATACCATAAGTAACGTACTCCACCGCAATGGTCTCCGTTCCAGACGAGCCCGTAAGGTACCTTTACTTTCAAAGCGTCATGTCAAGGCTCGTCTACAGTTTGCTCATGATCACTTGGAGGACTCTGAGACAGACTGGTTCAAGGTTCTATGGTCTGATGAGACCAAGATCGAGATCTTTGGTGCCAACCACACACGTGACGTTTGGAGACTGGATGGCACTGCATACGACCCCAAGAATACCATCCCTACAGTCAAGCATGGTGGTGGCAGCATCTAGCTGTGGGGCTGTTTCTCAGCCAAGGGGCCTGGCCATCTGGTCCGCATCCATGGGAGGATGGATAGCATGGCCTACCTGGAGATTTTGGCCAAGAACCTCCGCTCCTCCATCAAGGATCTTAAGATGGGTCGTAATTTCATCTTCCAACAAGACAACGACCCAAAGCACACAGCCAAGAAAACCAAGGCCTGGTTCAAGAGGGAAAAAGTCAAGGTGTTGGAGTGGCCTAGTCAGTCTCCTGACCTTAACCCAATTGAAAACTTGTGGAAGGAGCTCAAGATTAAAGTCCACATGAGACACCCAAAGAACCTAGATAACTTGGAGAAGATCTGCATGGAGGAGTGGGCCAAGATAACTCCACAGACCTGTGCCGGCCTGATCAGGTCTTATAAAAGATGATTATTAGCTGTAATTGCAAACAAGGGTTATTACACTAAATATTAAACATAGGGGTTGTATAATAATTGACCCACACTTTTATGTTTAAAATTTATTAAAATTCAACTGAGCAACATAACTTTTTGTTTTGTAAGATTTATGCTTCTGTTAATAAATCCTACTCTCGTTTGCAGTTTGAAGACTCTAACTTATTTGCATCTTATCAAACCAGCTAAATCTGCAGGGGGTTGAATACTACTTGTAGGCACTGTAGGTATGGAAACTGAGACAATATCTGTGATCGAGCACCAACGGACTTTGATTCGCTTTACTGTGAAGGAGGAAAAAAAATATAATTAGAAAACAATGCACATCCATTCACAGGTTCACTGCTGTTTCAGACCACATTGCATTACTTACCAAAATCAGTTCTGGCTCTCGGCGTGTCACGGTCCCAACCAGGCAGCAGCGATGTTGCCACTTGTTCCCAGAGCCGTCAAATCACCACATTGTCGGAGTGCTTACAGTCACGGGTGTCCCACAACGGTTACTCACTCTTGCACAAGGTGGATTAGTTGTTCGTTGTCTATATCCACTGTAGATTCTTCCCATTGTGAAACCTATAGATAAAATAGAAAAATAGAATAGTAAAACTGAAAAAAAATTGTATTACAACTCTGACGAAAGGAATACTTACACCCCATCTTTCCTCCTGAGACATATGAGCCCGACGACCCTGGGAAGAATCCTCTCCACTGGACTGCTCCTGCTCTTCATCAATGCCAGGTACCTGTAAAGAAATTAAATGATTTAACACATGTGGAGTATTGCCAGTCAATACATACCAATCAGTATAGCAAATGTGATTACATAATCTTTGTCCGTTCCACCCAAAGAAGAAATCTGTTCTTCACTTGAGGACATTTTGAAGATCAGGCAGCAGTCAAGTGAAACGCTACAGGAAAGAACAGAAGAAAAATTAAACTTGTATAGATCCAAAAACAATGTAGACTCCCCAAAAAAGGACAACAATACTTACATTATAGGCAGTAGTCCAACGCCACAGCAGTCAGCACAGGCCAGGGACAGATGGCAGCACCAGGACACAACCACGAGAAAACCGTTGCACCAGGAGACACCCACTGTGCCAGAGAGAATCGGCCTGTCTACAAGGAACAGATAAAGCATTCATAGAGACAGACATTTCCAAAGCTTATATACTTACATAGACAGTGTTGTCCTCACCACAACAGAAAGAAGCACCAGGAAACGAAATGGAGTAAAATGCTGCATCAGGAGACACCCACTGTGCCAGAGAAAATTGGCCAGTCTACAAGGAACAGAAAAAGCATTCAGAGATACAGACATTTCCAAAGCTTCTATACTTACATAGACAGTGTTGTCCTCACAATGACAGAAAGCAGCACCAGGAGACGAAATGGAGAAAAATGTTGCACCAGGAGCCAACAAGGAGCCAATCAGGAGCCAACAAGAAGCCAATCAGGAGCCAACAAGAAGCCAACCAGGAGCCAGCCAGGAGGCAACCACTGTACCAGGCCAGTCAACATGTCTAAAAGTAAACAGAAAAAAAAATTAGTGCAAAGTACAAAAAACAGTGAGAGAGACACATTTTCTAAGGTTCTATACTTACATAGCCAGTGTTGTGGTATCAGCCAGCGTCCAGAGAGTCATGGCCTTGCAGTGCTCACACTTCCTTTTATAAAGCTATCAATTAGCAGGTGGTTGAGTCACTTCCTGGAACAACTCATTAAAAAAAGCATGCGCATAGAACGCATATGCGTACGCATGTTCTTATGTACGCATGTGTTTACATAGACAGTAATAAGTTTAATTGATGCACTTCATCCGTACGCACATGATTGCGCACTTTTGCCGGATTTTTGCCGCTTCAGAAAATCCAACATGTTGCGTTCACCGGAACCCGCCGCACAGCGAAAAACAACACATGCGTACGCTAAGGCATGCAAACTGATGCAAACACATGCCCCTGTGTACACCATGTTAAAGATAGGGAAACATGATGCTTAACGATTGCTGTGGATGAAACGCTGCACAAACAGATACAAATGTGAACTTTCCTGACCTGGATGTGCTGTTGCAGAAAGCACGGTCGCTGTGTGCTCACTTCCGATGATTGCCCCCCTCAGGTCATTGACTTGCATTGCCACAGAGGTCTACCGGTTAACCGTTTGATTAGCAATGTTCTGACACAGTGGAATTCTCCTCCACACATGTTGCAATCTTAAGAGTGGTTTTCCCCAAGACAGCAGTGAGGCACACAGTGTGCTTCCCAGTTCTAGAAGTCCACCCCCGGGAATGTCAAGGCATCATCGCCAAAACATTATCAGCAGCTGCAGCAGTGTAAGAGTCATAAACAATTTCTGTGAGTGGCTTAACACATTTTTTAGACCAGCCCGTCAGGTTTGTAGTTCGCCTTGCTCACTCCTGCCTTTTCAGTTATGTCCATAAATTTTCAATAGGATTGAGATCAGGGCTTTGTGATGGCCACTCCAAAACATTGACTTTGTTATCCTTATGCCACTTTGATACCATTTTTGCAGTATGCTTCAGGTCATTGTCCATTTGGAAGACCCATTCTCGCCCACGCTTTAACTTCCTAGTTGATGTCTTGAGATGTTGCTACAGTAATGCCACATAATCTTCTTTTCTCATGATGCCATCTATTTTATGAAATGCACCAGTCTCTCCTGCAGCAAAACAACCCCACAACATGATGCTGCCATCCCTGTGTTTCGCATTTGGAATGATGTTTTTAAGCTTCCAAGTTTACCCCTTTTTCCTCTCCTTCAAATGTAACGATAGTCATTATGCCCAAAAAGTAAAATTTTTGTTTCATCAGACCAACGGGACTTGTCTCCAAAAATTAAGGTCCTTGTTCATGTGTGCATTTACAAACATTAATCTGTCTTTTTATGTTTCTTTTGGAGTAATGGCTTCTTCCTGGCAGAGTGACCTTTCAGCCCATGTTGATAAAGTACTCGTTTCACTGTGGATATTGACACAATTTTACCAGCTTCCACCATCATCTTCACAAGGTCTTTTGCTTTTGTCCTTGGTTTGATATGCACTAGTGATGAGTGAGCACTAAAATGCTCTGGTGCTCATTGCTCGGGTCGAGCAAATTGGAATACTCGGGTACTCGGACAGAACAACGAGCCCAATGTAAGTCTATGGGAGACCCGAGCATTTTTACTGAGGTCCCCCCTGGGGGTCATTTTAAGGTCTAAATACATCTGAAAATGATGGAAACACTGCTCAAATGACACGGGGACTTCATGGGAATCACCCCAGGAAGCATTACTTACTCCAAGTTCACAGCTTTAAACAATGTTGTCAGAGTTTCATGCCATTTTTATCGATGCACCAAAAAACATACCAAAATGAAACCAAAATGGATTTTGCTGGGAAATATGTTAAGGTACATCCTTTCCAGGTTCATGAAATGTATATAAGGCAAAATAATTAACCCCAGACCAAAATGTTCCTCCACCATTTGTGCTATGTTCAAACGCAGCGTTTTTGAAGCGTTTTTCAACTTTAACATTGCTTTCAACCAAAACAAATGCATTTACTGGGAAATATCATTGTAACATTTATTAACCCTAGCTGGCCATGTGGTTTTTGACACATAAGCAGACATATCTTGTTTCATTTATGGAGGGACTCTTAAAGTCACAGAGCCTATTTTTACATGGGCATCAGGCAGCATTAATCTGCTTAAAGGGCCATTATTAAACAGTGAGTGTCCGAAACTGTTATAGCCTATGCAGTGAGTGGATGGGCTGCCAAGAATTACGACGCACCCCAATACCCATTTCACGAGATGTCCAGGATGGCTTCCATAAAAAATGTTGCATTGAATGCAAGGCCTGCCCTGCTTCCATGTCATATGCTCCCCAATAAGCCTTTGAACCCAGGTACTGGATGGGCCCAGGAAAATCCACTTCACATTATTCATTTTGTACTCCCATTCTGTTTTCTTTTTTATGCATTGACTGCAAGGCCTGCCCTGCTACCAAGTCATTTGCACCCCAATAAGTCTTTGAACCCAGGTACTGGATGGGCCCAGGAAAATCCACTTCACTTTATTCATTTTGTCCTCCCATTCTGTTTCCTTATGCATTGACTGCAAGGCCTGCCCTGCTAACAAGTCATATGCACCCCAATAAGTCTTTGAACCCTGGTACTGGATGGGCCCAGGAAAATCCACTTCACATTATTAATTTTGTACTCCCATTCTGTTTTCTTATGCATTGACTGCAAGGCCTGCCCTGCTAGAAAAAGTCATATGCACCCCAATAACTCCAATCCCTGATTGGAAGAAACAGGGAGGAAGGCCTCTTACCAAAAAATGTCCCATTAAAAAGCAGCGGATCTCCTAGATTGGAATGCTCAAGTGTATGGGCTGGCAAAAATTTCCCCTGTGGGGTACACCTCAACCTTTTTCAGAACAAGTCTTCTACGCACAGCCTAACCACCCACCCTTGTTAACCCCTTCCCAACCCATGACGCCGACGTTGGCGTCATGAAAACCTGTGCCATCCCGACCCATGACGCCACCGTCGGCGTCATGCTATAAATCATGTTACTGCGGGACGGGGTCCGGGGTCACTGAAAGGTCACCCGACCCACAGTAACAGGACCCTTACTGCATCACCACAGGGGGGTTGGCTTAACCCCCACGTGGCCACGATCGCTCTGATTGGCTGTTAAAAGTGAAACTGCCAATCAGAGCGATTTGTAATATTTCACCAATGAAACTGGTGAAATATTACAATCCAGCCATGGCCGATGCTGCAATAGCATCTGCCATGGCTGGAGACCGCGATCAGACCCCCCCCCACACCATGTCACGGCGGTGATCGGCCGCCGCCATCGAAAGATGGCAGCGATCGGTCACCGCCGTCGCTGTCTGCTCCCCTGCTCCTGCGATCACCCCCCCTCACCTTCCGATCCCCCCCTCACCTTCCGACGTCCCCTACTCACCTCTCCCGGTCCACCGATGTCCCTGGATCCGTCCTGGCGGCTACCCGGGATTCTTCATGGGCGCCGCCATCTTGGAAAATGGCGGGCGCATGCGCAGTGCGCCCGCCGGCCGGCGCATGCGCAGTGCGCCCTCCATTGTAAAAAAAATTATTTTGATCACTGTGATAAACTGTCACAGTGATCAAAATAAAAAAAAAGTAAATGAACCCCCCCAGTCATAGGTAGGGACAAATAATAAAAAAAAAGATTTTTATTTTTTTTTCCTAGCAGATTTTGCTGCTGATCCGCGGCGGATTTCGCTGAGGATCCGCGGCGGATATCGCTGCTGATCCGCGGCTGATTTCGCTGCTGATCCGCGGCGGATTTCGCTGCTGATCCGCGGCGGATTTCGCTGCTGATCCGCGACTGATTTTGCTGCTGATTCGCTGCGGATCCGCGGCGGATTTCGCTGTTGATTCGCGGCGGATTTCGCTGCTGATCCGCGGCTGATTTCGCTGCTGATCCGCGGCTGATTTCGCTGCTGATCCGCGGCGGATTTCGCTGCTGATCCACTGCGGATTCGCTGCTGATCCGCGGCGGATTTCGCCGCTGATCCTCGGCGGATTTCGCTGCGGATCCACGGCTGATTTCGCTGCTGATCCGCGGCGGATTTCGCTGCGGATCCGCGGCGGATTTCGCTGCTGATCCGCGACTGATTTTGCTGCTGATTCGCTGCGGATCCGCGGCGGATTTCGCTGCTGATTCGCGGCTGATTTCGCTGCTGATCCGCGGCTGATTTCGCTGCTGATCCTCGGCGGATTTCGCTGCTGATCCACGGCAGATTTCGCTGCTGATCCGCGGCGGATTTCGCTGCGTATCCGCTACTGATTTCGCTGCGGATCCGCGACTGATTTCGCTGCGGATCCGCGGCGTATTTCGCTGCGGATCCGCGGCGGATTTCACTGCTGATCCGCGGCGGATTTTGCTGCTGATCTGCGACTGATTTTGCTGCTGACTTGCTGTGGATCCGCGGCGGATTTCGCTGCTGATCCGCGGCGGATTTCGCTGCTGATCCGCGGCGGATTTCGCTGCTGATCCGCGGCGGATTTAGCTGCTGATCCGCGGCGGATTTCGCTGCTGATCCGCGACTGATTTTGCTGCGGATCCGCGGCTGATTATCTGCTGATTCATCTGCGCTAGCGGGTATAGCATAACGCGATCGCGTTATGCTATACCGTTACCAGCCGGTCAACGCTACGTGTTGAACGGGCTGGTAAAACGCAATATGAACCCAGCCTTAGGGTTAGAACTAGGGTTAGGGTTAGCATTAGGGTTAAGGTTAGAATTACGGTTAGGGTTGGAATTTGAGTTAGGGTTGGAATTAGGGTTAGGGTTGGAATTAGGGTTAGGCTTGTAGTTAGGTTTATGGTTAGAGTTGGGATTAGGGTTAGGGGTGTGTTGGGTTAGGGTTATGATTAGGGTTTGTATTAGGGTTAGGTGTGTGTAGGGGTTAGGGTTGGGGTTAGGGGTGTGTTGGGGTTAGTGTTGGAGTTAGAATTGAGGGGTTTCCACTATTTAGGCACATCAGGGGGTCTCCATACGCGACATGGCGCCACCATTGATTCCTGCAAATTTTGCGTTCAAAAAGTCAAACAGTGCTCCCTTTATTCCAAGCCCCGACGTATGCCCAAACATTGGTTTATCCCCACATATGAGGTATCAGCGTACTCGGGAAAAATTGCACAACAACTTTGGGGGTTCTAATTTCTCCTGTTAACATTGGGAAAAAAAATTGGGGACTAAAAATTATTTTTGTGGAAAAAAAATGATTTTATATTTTCACGGCTCTGGGTTAAAACTTCTGTGAAGGACTTGGAGATTCAAAGTGCTTATCACACATCTATAGGAGTTCCTTGGGGGATCTAGTTTCCAAAATGGGGTCACTTGTGGGGAGTTTCTACTGTTTAGGCACATCAGGGACTCTGCAAACGTAACATGACGCCCGAAGACCATTCCATCAAGTGGGCATTTCAAAACGTCACTACTTCCCATCCGAGCCCTGACGTGTGCCCATACAGTACTTTTCTCCCACATATGGGATATCAGCATACTCAGGACAAATTGGACAACAACTTTTGGGGTCTAATTTCTCATGTTACCCTTGGGAAAATAAAAAATTGGGGACTAAAAGATCCTGATTGTGGAAAAAATATGATTTTTTTATTTTCATGCCCGGGCGTTATAAACTTCTGTGTAGCCCTTGGGGGTTCAAAGTGCTCACCACACATCTAGATAAGTTCTTTGCAGGGTCTAGTTTCCTAAATGGGGTCACTTGTGGGGAGTTTCTACTGTTTAGGCACATCAGGGGCTCTGCAAACATAACAAGATGCCCGCAGACCATTCCATCAAGTCGGCATTTCAAAGCGTCACCACATCGCTTCCGAGCCCTGACGTGTGCCCAAACAGTGGTTCCCCCCCACATATGGGGTACTAGCGTACTCAGGACAAACTGGACAACAACTTTTGGGGTCCAATTTCTCCTGTAACCATTGTGAAAATAAAAAATAGTGGGCTAAAAAATCATTTTTTGAGAAAAAAAATGATTTTTTATTTTCACGGCTCTGCGTTATAAACTTCTGTGAAGCACCTGGGGGTTCAAAGTTCTCACTATGCATCTAGATAAGTTCCTTAGGGCGTCTAGTTTCCAAAATGGGTTCACTTGTGGGGGAGCTCCAATGTTTAGGCACACAGGGACTCTCCAAATGCGACATGGCAATCGCTAAATATTCCAGCATATTTTCCATTCAAAAAGTCAAATGGCGCTCCTTCCCTTCTGAGCCCTGCCGTGCGCCCAAACAGTGGTTTATGACCACATATGAGGTATCTGTGTACTCAGGAGAAATTGCCCAACAAATTTTAGGATCCAATTTATACTGTTGTCCATGTGAAAATGAAAAAAACTGAGGCTAAAAGAAAATTTTTGTGAAAAAAAAGTACTTTCTTTTTTTTACGGATCAATTTGTGAAGCACTTGGAGGTTCAAAGTGCTCACTATGCATCTAGATAAGTTCCTTAGGGAGTCTAGTTTCCAAAATGGGGTCACTTGTGGGGGAGCTCCAATGTTTAGGCACACAGGGACTCTCCAAATGCGACATGGCAACCGCTAAATATTCCAGCATATTTTCCATTCAAAAAGTCAAATGGCGCCCTTCCCCTTCTGAGCCCTGCCGTGCGCCCAAACGTGGTTTATGACCACATATGAGGTATCTGGTACCAGGAGAAAATTTCCCCTAAATTTTTGGGTCCAATTTTAAACTGTTGCCCCTGTAAAAGAAAAAAAATGAGGCAAAAAAAATTTTTGTGAAAAAAAAGTACTTTCTTTTTTTTACGATCAATTTGGAAACCCCTGGGGGTTTTAAAGGCCACATGCACTAATAAGTTCCTTGGGTCTAGTTTCTAAATGGGGGGCCTTGTGGGGGGGCCAAATGTTTAGGGACACAGGGACCTCCCAAATGCGACAGGCAACCCTAAATTTCCAGCATATTTTTCCCTTTCAAAAAGTCAAATGCGCTCCTTCCCTTCTAGCCCTGCCTGCCCCAAACAGTGGTTTTGACCACATATGAGGTATCTGTGTACTCGGGGAAATTGCCCCCAAAAAATTTAAGGATCCAATTTATACTGTTTTCCCATGGAAAAAAAAAAAAAACTGAGGCTAAAAGAAAAATTTTTTTGGGAAAAAAAAAGTACTTTCTTTTTTTTTAAAAAGGATCAAATTTGGGAAACACCTGGGGGGGTTTAAAGGCTCACTATGCCTGAAAGTTTCCTTAGGGGGGCCCATTTCCAAAATGGGGTCACTTTTGGGGGGTCCAAGTTTTTGGGCAACAGGGACTCTCCAAATGCGAATGGGAACCGCAAATATTCCAGCATATTTTCTATTCAAAAAAATCAAAAGGCGCTCCCCCCTTCTGACCCTGCCGTGCGCCCAAAAAGTGGTTTAGACCAATATGAGGTACTGTGTACTCGGAGAAATTGCCCAACAAATTTTGGATCCAATTTATACGTTCCCATTGAAAATAAAAAAAAATGAGGGAAAAAAAATTTTTGGAAAAAAAAAATAATTTTTTTTTTACGATAATTTGTGAACACCTTGGGTTAAAAGTGATCACTAGCATCTAATAAGTTCCTTAGGAGGGCTAGTTTCCCAAAAAGGGGGCCTTGTGGGGGAGCTCCAATGTTTAGCAAAAC
>JARQOD010013557.1:0-15034 GCA_033576555.1 Oophaga sylvatica
TCCTAGAGAGTGCATCAGCCTTTCCATTGCGCGATCCTGGTCTATAAGAAATGATAAAATTAAATTGGTTTAAGAAAAGATTCCAGCGAGCCTGGCGAGGAGTCAGGCACTTAGCCGACCTGATAAATTCAAGGTTACGATGGTCTGTCAGGACGACTATTTGCTGTGCAGCACCCTGAAGAAGGTGTCTCCATTCTTTGAAGGCGGCAATAATGGCCAACAACTCTCTATTGCCCACATCGTAGTTCCTCTCAGCCGAAGACAACTGCTGGGAAAAGAAGGCACAGGGATGCAAGACATTCTTCTCACCTGTTCTCTGAGAGAGTATAGCTCCAACGGCACAGTCTGAAGCATCCACCTCTATTATGAAGGCAAGTTCGGGGTTGGGATGTACTAAGATAGGTGCAGTGGTAAATTTATCTTTTAGACTGGAAAATGCTTCCTGGGCTTGGGGAGTCTAGGAGAACCTAGACTCTTTCCGGGTAAGTTGGGTGATAGGTGACACTACCTCAGAGAAATTCCTAATGAAACGTCTATAGAAGTTGGCAAACCCGATGAAGCGCTGCACCTCCTTCACATTTCTAGGACTTGGCCAATCCTTGATGGCTTGGGTCTTGCTTCCATCCATACTAATTCCTTGTGTAGACAGTACATACCCCAGAAATTGAATTTCGGTCCTATGGAATTCACACTTTTCAAGTTTGATGTAAAGATGATTTTGTCTTAGACGTTCCAAGACCATTCTCACATGTTCATGATGTTCCTCTGTGGAGTTAGAAAAAATTAGAATATCATCCAAATAAATCACCACGAATGTATATAGGAGATCCCTGAAGATGTCATTCACCAAGTGTTGGAAAGTGGTTGGGGCGGTACTCAGACCAAAAGGCATGACTAGATATTCAAAGTGTCCATAGCGTGACCTGAATGCAGTCTTCCATTCATCCCCAGGTCTAATACGGACTAAGTTATAGGCCCCACGGAGATCTAGTTTAGAGAAAATTTTGGCATGTCGCACTCTCTCCAATAACTCAGGGATTAAAGGCAATGGATAACGGTTTCTAATAGTAACCTTATTGAGTTCCCTATAGTCTACGCAGGGTCTCAGAGATCCATCTTTCTTCTTTACAAAGAAGATGGGTGCACCTGCAGGAGATGAAGAGGGGCGTATGAAGCCCTTGGCTAGATTCTCGTCTATGTAATCCTTTAAAGCCTTTAGCTCGGGCACCGCCAGGGGGTAGATCTTACCAAAAGGTATCTCTGCTCCAGGCAATAATTCAATTGGACAATCATGTGGACGATGAGGGGGAAGCTGGTCAGCGTTCTTCTTGTCACATAAATCCACATAGTCCTGATATACAGCTGGTAGTTCAGGGACTGACATGGCTCCTTTAGGAACAGAGCAAGCTGAAACTTTTGGACTCATCTGTTTCTCTGGAAAGTGTAATTCCTTGGTCTCCCAGTTAATGGTAGGATTCTGAGCCTGCAGCCATGGTAGCCCTAGAATAATGGGAAAGTGGGGAGAAGAGATAAGCATAAAGGACAGTTTCTCTTGATGATCTTTACCCATAAGAACCCTCAAAGGCTCTGTTTCCTGATCCACTGGTCCAGAGGTCAGCAGGGAGCCATCCACAGTTTCCATCTGTACTGGAGTAGCCTTCTTCACTGAACGTATCCCCTGTTTCAGAGCAAAGGAGACATCCATAAAATTTCCACTTGCCCCTGAGTCGATCATAGCAGAGCTAGACACCCAAACTGAGTCAACCCAGAGTTTGATGGAAAGAAAGCAATGAGAATTGTTTTTCTTACAACTCAGCTGGGACACCGCTGAGGAGACTTGAAAAATTGCAGCGTTTACACAGTCAACGTCCTCAGAAGTAACGGAGTTTAAGTCCGAGAAATCAAGATCTGTTGCTGCAGATCTCTCTGGAGCCTGAGGCTCGGACCTGATAGATCCCCTCTCGCAACACTCACAGTGAATGAGTGCTGCAGTAGTCTTACGAGAACGGCTGGGGCAGTTTATAATGAAGTGCCCTGACTTACCACAATAGAAACATAGATTCTCCTTAAAACGATGTTCCTTGCGTGCATCACTAACCCGTCGTTGTAAAGAGTCTACCTGCATGGGTTCAGGTTCCCGTGTGATCCTACTCAAAGGTTCCTTAGCTGGAGAGGAAGGTAGGAAAAGGTTAGTGCGATTGCTTTCGAACCATCTCTCTTGCCTGCGTTCAGTCAGTCGAGTATCAATACGGATGCAGTAGTTAATAAAGTCACCTAACGCAGTGGGAGGGTCGGCACGAGCAAGTTCATCCTTAATTAGTGGAGATAACCCTTTTCGAAAAATAGATTTTTTGGCGGAACTGTCCCAGGTGGTATCAAGGGCCCATCTCCTGAAATCCAAGGCATATTCAGCTACCGAGTGCTTACCTTGGCGCAAAGCTAACATGGCTGCTTCAGCTGTTGCACCTCGATTGGGGTCATCAAACACCTGCCCCATGGCTGAAATGAAAGCATCAAGATGATCCAAACATTCATCCTCAGTCTCAATCAGAGGGTTTGCCCACATCAAAGACTTGTTGGTAAGCAACATAATTATAGTAAGCACTTTAGATCGTTCAGTGGGAAATTGTGAAGCATGTGCAGAAAAAAAAAGATTGCATTGATTAATAAATCCCCTGAATTTCTCACGTTCACCGCCAAAACGAAAAGGGGGCAACTTAGGAATCCCAGAACTCGGGGCTACGGCAGGAGCCTGGACTCGCTCCTCTAGAACCTCAATCCTGGCTCGCAAATCCTGGGCAGTCTGTCCAAACACTTGCAAATTGTGATTAGTGAGGTCCTGTAGGTTTGTAAAACGGGTTTTTATAGTCTGCAAATCTGCAAGGATATTATCAGTCACTCCGCAAAGTTCCTTTATGCGGGCCTCCATTTTCCAGATCTTTTAAGACAGGAGTACTGGAAGGAGAGGAGAAGAAAAAAAAAAAAACAATAGTGTTTACCTGTGGTAACACTGAGAGAGAAAAAAAAATTAAGGGAACTGCTCACCTGGAATGGTTGTGAGAAGTCACAACCACTATCATCACAGAAAGTTCAATCCGGACATCTGATATCCACAGTTACAGCAGACACAAAAGAGGAAAGAAAAAAAAAAACAATAGTGTTTACCTGTGGTAACACTGCAGAAAAAAAAACTTAAGGGAATTGCTCACCTGGAATGGTTGTGAGAAGTCACAACCACTGTCATCACAGAAAGTACAATCCGGACATCTGATATCCACAGTTACAGCAGACACAGCCTTTCCAGACCCAGCAGACACTAACGTTTGGCTTCAGAATCTTGTAATGTAAGGAGTACAGTTCATATAGTGTCTTGTGCTTGGGTGCGATGAAAACACAGGAGTCACAGGTTTGATATAGAAGGTCTTGTATTACTTCATACAAGTGGCAATAATAGTCACACAGTTTGCAGATACAAAAGCAGGAGACACAGCAGGCCAGAGTAACTTAAGCTCAGCAATCACTCTCACAACAGGTTCAGGATCTCTTCTCTGTTACCATAAGTCCATGCAAACGTGGATTTATCAAATAGCAAGGTTCCAAAGTCCACGAGTGTTCCAAAGTTCCACAATAGGAAATAACTGGAGTACAAGGTCCAAGGCTTCCAGGAGACAGGTCACAGGTTCACTGCAGGCTTGATTCTGAAGCACTGATTGCTCAGCTGTGGCTGCTTAAGAAGCAAGAGGAGAGAATCAGGGCGGGAACATGCAAGCTGGAAACTCCATATTGACTGAGGGCAAGATAGCTGCAGCAAGACAGAAAGTAAAATGGCTGACGGAAAAACTGAGTTTCAGGAACATGTACACAGAACCTTACAACCATCTTTTTTGCTATCATTTGCTGGGGCAGTAGTGTGCGAGGCTGTTGGCCTCCATCTTGACTCTTTTGAGGAAGTAGTGGACGATAGGATTCAAAAGAAGTGCAGGGCTATAATGAACAATAATACACACCCACTATTCGAGCTGTTCTTGAAGCAGAAGAGCACATTCAGCAGTCGTCTAATCCTTCCAAGGTGCAAGAAGGAGAAATTCAGGAAATCGTTTGTGCCTACCGCTATGGGGTTGTATAACAATTCACTAAGGGTGAAAGATGACTACGACCTAGGACTGGCGCACTAATGGAAATGATTAGAGATTTGTGTACCTTTGTTTGTTACGTATTGTGGTTAGTCATGTGCAATTCTGTGTCTAGTAATTACTCTATGTAATGCTGTTTGTAATGGTTTGTTTGTAATGCTGTTGTAACGCTGCTGTGATACCATAATTTCCCTCGGGATCAATAAAGTGTATCGTATCATATCGTAAACTGCACCTGCCTGTTCCCTTCTGGTGCCGGGGCTCTTTGACCTTTCCCTGCCCCTGCACACTGCAGTACTTTGCTCTGCTCTCAACAGGGCAGAGAAGTATGCCGGTGCAGGAGCGGGGTGCTGAGGAGACTGTGTGGATGATGGAGGGACGCGTCATCCACCCGAAGCAAGGAGGAGGGCTGCATCGCAAGAAGATGGGAGGTGCCAGACTAAGAAGAGCAACACCCTCAGTCCAGACAGCCCTGCAGGTGATTATAATAAAAGTTATTTTTCTTCTCTTACAGATTGGTTTGGGGGCTTATCTACAGCATTATATAATGCTGTATATCAGCCCTGAAAGGTAGTAGTCGGAACTTATATTGGCCAAAACTGGTGACAGGTTCCCTTTAATAACACCATTGACATTCTGCTCTCTTAATTGGAGGGTATTAAGCAACACCCTCCATTTAGCGGTCAAAATGCCAGAGGCACATTCAACCAGACATTTTGCCCTAGTTAACCTGTAATTGAAAATCCAATATCTTCGGTCAAGACCTCGCCAAGGATAAGGCCTCATTAAAGGATTGGAGCCAGGGAGCATCCTTGGGGGTGGTACACCCATTTCATCAGCCATAAGCCGCCAACCAATTAAGGAAGAAATGAAGATTCTTGTATCTCAAGTTCATCCATGAGACCCCATATCTACTATTACAAATTGGTAGTTGCTGTCAACTAACACCAACAGCCCTACGGAAAAAAAATGGTTGTAACTATAGTATTGGGACCCTGAGTTTGACAGCTTCTTGACTTTGTTGTGTTTGCCAACCAAAGCACACAAAAAACTAGGTAACTGGTACATAAGATACATCCCCCTTTCGATTCGCTCCCAATCTTCAGGGGTTGGCTCAAGCATAACTTTCTGGTTTAGACAATGTCATATTTCTAAATAAGTATGTTTCACTATATTTGATACTTGAGATAGTTGTTCTTCCAAGTATGAAATCTAAATGTAGGGCGGCATACAAGATGCCAGTGGAAAGAAACCTAAAATTAAACTAAAAATACACATTAATCAAATAATATATAAAAAAACACAAAATAGGCATGACATTAACACAGTAGCCTATGTATTTATTGATATTCTATCTGCATAAGTATCATACAATTGTTATTTCCAATCATTATTAAAACATTAAACCATAAAATAAAGGCCTGGGGTTAACATTATATTTAATGAACACATACAACGGAAAGTTGAATGAAGGAGGCTGCTGGTTTGTAATCTGGGAATGGAACTATATGGATTGCCCTTAAAATTTCCAAACGCTTATGAAGACACAGCTTGCTGCTTAAACTTTTCTGGTTACATAAAAAAGAGTATAAAGCAAGGCAATGTAAGTGAAAAATCATTTAAGGACAAGTACAGTAATATAGACACACAAGAATCTAGTTGAGGACCATGTTTGCCCACAGAATCATGGGTTTATTGGATATGTTTTTTTCAATTATGCTATTTGTGTCAGACCTTTTTGCAGGCACAATTTGGTAATGTTTAAAATTATGGCAGCCATTGGAAGAGGAGTGGATGCACCCAGTATACGCGACGCCTCCTATGAGCAACAACGGTCGGATAGCCAATCACATACTCCCTGAGATGATATCATCCAGTTAAAAAGGAGCTGCTCAGTAGTTCCCAGAGTCAAGTTTCTAGTCACCATAGCTGCAGGTTGTTGTTGGCCACAGAAAAGCTAGATATATTCTGAGGTACAGTTAGGTCCATAAATATTTGGACAGAGACAACATTTATCTAATTTTGGTTCTAGACATTACCACAATGAATTTGAAACAAAACAAATCAGATGCAGTTGAAGTTCAGACTTTCAGCTTTCATTTGAGGGTATCCACATTAAAATTGGATGAAGGGTTTAGGAGTTTCAGCTCCTTAACATGTGCCACCCTGTTTTTAAAGGGACCAAAAGTAATTGGACAAATGACTCCAAGGCTATTTCATGGACAGGTGTGGGCAATCCCTTTGTTATGTCATTCTCAATTAAGCAGATGAAAGGGCCGGAGTTGATTTGAGGTGTGGTGTTTGCATTTGGAAGGTTTTGCTGTGAAGGAAACATGCGGTCACAGGAGCTCTCCATGCAGGTGAAACAAGCCATCCTTAAGCTGCAAGAACAGAAAAAAAACCATCCAAGAAATTGTTACAACATTAGAAGTGGCAAAATCTACAATTTGGTACATCCTGAGAAAGAAAGAAAGCACTGGTGAACTCATCAATCCAAAAAGACCTGGGAGCCCACGGAAGACAACAGTGGTGGATGATCGCCGCATACTTTCTTTGGTGAAGAAGAACCCGTTCACAACATCAACTGAAGTCCAGAACACTCTCAGTGAAGTAGGTGTATCTGTCTCTAAGTCAACAGTAAAGAGAAGACTCCATGAAAGTAAATACAAAGGGTTCACATCTAGATGCAAACCATTCATCAATTCCAAAAATAGACAGGCCAGAGTTAAATTTGCTGAAAAACACCTCCAGAAGCCAGCTCAGTTCTGGAAAAGTATTCTATGGACAGATGAGACAAAGATCAACCTGTACCAGAATGATGGGAAGCCAAAAGTTTGGAGAAGAAAGGGAACGGCACATGATCCAAGGCACACCACATCCTCTGTAAAACATGGTGGAGGCAACGTGATGGCATGGGCATGCATGGCTTTCAATGGCACTGGGTCACTTGTGTTTATTGATGACATAACAGCAGACAAGAGTAGCCGGATGAATTCTGAAGTGTACCGGGATATACTTTCAGCCCAGATTCAGCCAAATGCTGCAAACTTGATTGGACGGCGCTTCATAGTACAGATGGATAATGACCCCAAGCATACAGCCAAAGCTACACAGGAGTTCATGAGTGCAAAAAAGTGGAACATTCTTCAATGGCCAAGTCAATCACCAGATCTTAACCCAATTGAGCATGCATTTCACTTGCTCAAATCCAGACTTAAGAGGGAAAGACCCACAAACAAGCAAGACCTGAAGGCTGCGGCTGTAAAGGCCTGGCAAAGCATTAAGAAGGAGGAAACCCAGCGTTTGGTGATGTCCATGGGTTCGAGACTTAAGGCAGTGATTGCCTCCAAAGGATTCACCACAAAATATTGAAAATAAAAATATTTTGTTTGGGTTATGTTTATTTGTCCAATTACTTTTGACCTCATAAAATGTGGAGTGTTTGTAAAGAAATGTGTACAATTCCTACATTTTCTAACACATATTTTTGTTCAACCCTTCAAATTAAACGTTACAATCTGCACTTGAATTCTGTTGTAGAGGTTTCATTTCAAATCCAATGTGGTGGCATGCAGAGCCCAACTCGCGAAAATTGTGTCACTGTCCAAATATTTCTGGCCCTGACTGTATATCATGTGTATCAATCCCACTAAAACAATTGGGCACCGCTGGGCTGTCCCTAGAGTGATACCTAAGCTCACTCCTACCTGGCAACGGAGGTTGGCACCCTAGGGGGGAACGTTATGGCGCCCCCGCTCCTCGATGGCTGACCCTAGGGGCCCTATTGAACCCTACCTCCTCTAGGGGATCCCTCTACCCATCAGCTAAGGGGACCCCTACAAATAGACATAGAACAAATGTGTCTAAGACAGCCCTAAGTCCCAAAAGATTAAAAACAATTATTGAACACAAAATATTATGACAGGTGACTTATGATGCTTGGCTGGTTTCGGGACCAAAAATTGTGCGCCCCCCACTCAGGGTAGGCCAAAAACGAAGCACTCGGTATTCTGATCCTTAGTACCGTGACTTCATGCAGATATCAAATGATTCATATAGACAGGGTACCCATGTCCAGAAAAATGCATAAATAAATTTCTCTTTCTGATATATTCAATGGGAATGTTATACGTATATCGTCCCCACCGTATGTATTCACCTTATATCAAATAGTAATAGACATCAAGGTGTAGATTCCCCAGTACAACAGATCAATTCTAAATCATTGATAACATAGCATCACACCTAACCATTAATCATTAAAGAAAAGCCAAGAGGGTCCCTTTGACGTATGTGCACAAAGATAAATACAGACTGGCATGTAGTATGTAGGTCCTAAAAGGGAAATGGCGAGAGTTTGTTTATACTATTGTGAGACAGTGAGAGCGTATGTATTGAATGGGGTGTACATTTCACAGGTACTTTGCTGACTTGTATGAGGGAAATGTGTGCCTTTGTAAAACTAGTGGTGGAGAAAGGTCATTACACCATCCATTCAAGTGCACGTTTGCGGCTCAAACCTGTGGCCACTCAGGTATTGATTAGGAAGCCAGAAGTAGGTGCTTGGGAGCACAGTCAGTGAGCTAGTTTGGTCTGGACACAGGGAGGTGTCCTGGCACAAGGAAACAGTCTCCAAGAGTGTTAGAGCTGTCTTTAGCCTGGACACAGGGAGGTGTCCCGGCACAGGAAGCAGTCTCCAAGAGTTTGAGCTATCTCAGTCTGGGTGCAGGAAGGACCCCGGACATAGGAGTAGTCTCAGTGCGAATCCGTGTGAAGAGCGGCTGATTAGGAGTGGATCTCTCTCAAGTCTGGACGCTGAAGGGGCCTTCAGACACAAGGAGGAGTATCTGTGAAACTCCATACTGGTAACATATATCATATGTGTTGTTTGGGTCAGGCTGGTAGAGCCGGGACCGGATAGACAGGGCAATCTATCTGTGTGTAATTAGTGGCTAGACAAGCCTAGGTTTTCTGTTTATGCTTTACTTTTATCTGTTTGCTGTGGACTTTAATAAAGCTGGTTGCGGCCAGTTTTACACCAGAACTGCTGTCTGAATGAACTGTTTTCGTGCCATTCTGTCTACCCAGACAGCGATCCTAGAGCTATAACCCTGGAAATGTTACAATTGGCGAGAATGCTTGGCAGCGCAGTGGCTGATACAGTTAGTGCTGGAGTGTGCATGCAGTCTTGGAGAGACAGTGGCCCTGATAGGGTCTGCAGAGAGAAAATGTATGCACAGCAAAGCTGAACTTGTTGTGAAAATGACTGTGGAATGTGCAGCAGCAAAAGAAAAGTCTGTGGAGCAGTCTTAAAGAGACAGGAGCCCTAATAGACTTTGCAAAGAAAAAAAAAAAAAAAAAAAGTGTCTGCACAGCAGAGCTGAATTTTCTATGGAAAAGACTGTAGAGTGTGTATGTCTTGAGTGAAGACTGCCGTTGTTGAGACAGAGAAGTCTGACAGCATGGACAACGAGTGTGGATACAAGCATCTTGCTGTGACTCAGTGGGGTCACAAAGGCATCTTGCTGTGACTCAGTGGGGTCACGAAGGCATCTTGCTGCAACTCGGCGGGGTTGTGAAGATTGTCGGCGCACTCAAATCCAGTTTTGCTGTGGCTCGGCGGGGCCACGAAGATTTTTCAAGGGAAAGCGCTGAAGTTCTGGTGTGAACAGTGCTCCGCGATGGCTGTGAACGGAGCAGCGAATGGGTCTGACAAATCGGACCGCATATTTGAGAAATGTCTACTGGACATGCAACTGGACATGGTGCGGGAGCTATGGGCACCGTATGGAATGGCGGCAGTGGACCATTCTATGGACTCTCCGGGGGTGCCAGTGTTGTCACAGAGTGCCGGGGAGGTGGTAAGAGATGTTGTGAACTGAGTCCTAAGACTACTGCTGATTTTTTGTGTAAAAATTACCCTGCCGTGTGGTTGTTAAAAAGGGGGCGGAGTCTAAAAAGGGGCGGATTTTCACAAGAGTGTAGAGTGTGGAAAAATGAAAATTGTTACTGATGGTGGGCTGGGACCTCCTAAAAATGACAATGTGACCGTTGATAACGGGGTAGCTCCAGTAGAAGGGGGTGACGTCAAAGTGGGAGGTGACCTGTTAGTCCACAACACCATGGGAAGTGACACAGACCCCGTAGCTGACTGGGACACTATGAAAGTAAAAAGTGAGTTCAGTCAGGAGAGGCTAGACGAGGGAAGAGAGTCCTCCTCTCGTCGTAGACGGCGCAAGGGCCACAAAAAGGTTGTTCCGGTAGCACTCACTGAAAATGAAAATAAAGGGAATGTAGTGCTGTGTGCCGATACTTCAAGTGTGGATCCTCCTTTAGAGGTAGAAGAGGAGGTGGCCAGTCAGGGCCAAGAGCTGGAAACTATTCGGCTGCAGTATCAGAGTGACATGCTGCAATTATGTGAAACCTGGAGGACGTGTCCTCAGACCAGCGAGATCTAAAAGGAAGCAATGAGGAAGTTATCCTGTGGCAGAATATGTTCTTTGCCATTAAAGAGGACCGCCGCAAAATCAAGGAAGAGGTTTTGCAGTTGAAGCGTGAGAAGGAGGAGCTGCAGGATGGAGTTTCTGGAAGTGAACAAATCCTAGAACGATTGCGCGAACAGCTCAACCAGGAGCTGTGTGACTCCAAGAAGGAGTGTGCTGAACGCAGTAGGGAACTGCAACAGATTAAGAGAGATTATGGGGATCTCCTCAGGGTCAAAGAAAAACTAGAAGAGGATAAGATGGATGCAGAGCAAATGCGCCAGGTGGTTGAGACCACTCTGCAGGACACCCGTGATGAAAATGGTGATTTGCGCAGAAAGACCCTAGGTCTGGAAGCTCAGGTGAAGGAGCTACAGATGTCCTGTGATACTCTCCAGAAGGCGGAGATGTGCCTTAAGGAAAAGCTCAGACAGATGGAAGCTGAGCGGGAAATGATGGAGGAGGCCATCAGAGAAGCTACAGACCAGGGCCAGGAGTTGGCCACTGGAGATGAGAGGTGTAACGCAGATACTTCCTCGAGTGCTGTGAGTTCGGATGATTCGGTGGATGTCGGAGCCGAGATCAAGGAGCTCAAGGAGTGGTTACAAGCCCAGTGGACGCAAGAGAAGCTTCAGAGACGGGCAGCTGAGAGGCGAATGGCTGAACTAGAGGAAGAAGTTCTCGGGCTTAAAAGTCGCCTGATACAGTGTCACTCGGTGAACAAGGCCTCCTTGGAGAAAGAAAAGGGCAAACACGTTGCACTCGCTCCCTTTGGCCAGGAGAAGATAGACCTGAGGAGAGCTAAGAGTGTGGTAACGGAAGATAAATATGAAATGGAAGTGGTCCGGACGGAAATTCACGAAATTGTAGCTGTGAGTCAGCTCAGAAGAAGTGTAAAGGGGGAAGAAGCTGAAAGTCAGTTGTCCCTGAACCCTGAGCTGATTGATCGTCTGGAAACCACTGGTGAGACAGAAACGTGTCGGTACAAGTGCCTCGTAGATGTACCCGAGGACTTGAGAGAAGAATGCACTCGTGAGTCTGTGCATGAAGCGTTTAAGAAGGCCGTGGGAGCCTGTAAGGTGTACTCGACCTCAGGAGCTAAACAGCTGGTGGTCTTGTCCACGACTGAAGTTACAGTGAAGAGGGTGGCAATCCTAAGTGACATGCACTGGCGATGTATTCGCACAAAGCGGTTTCTCCGGTTGAAGACAGAACAAACCGTTAGACAACTAAAGCTTATGAGAAAAGCTCACAGTCTACAGGAAGAGGTCATCCGGGTGCCTCATGTTCTGGTGAGAAAGCTGATTGGGAGAAATGGCTGAGCCATGCAGATAATGGTGAAGAAGTCTGGTGTGGTGAAAGTAAGCAGTCCACGTGATCGTCGGGACTGGATACCAGATGAAGACGGCATGGTGTCATTCTACGCTATAGGAACAGAAGAAAGTCTGGAATATGTGCGCATGCTGGTGGCGTACCGTGTGACCTACCTGCGAGAGGTAGAACAATTGAATCTCGCTAGACAGCGAGTAGATAGACAGCATCATCTGAGCAGCAGAAGATGGCAGCCGTCTAAGAATAGTGAGACCTGACAGAGAAAGGGCCCCCTAAATAACAGAACAGCTAAGGCTGAAGTTAGGGACCTTTCAAGACGTCCTGAGGGTAGTCGGCGTGGGTTTAGAGGTAGTGAGACCTCCAGTAACTCAGGTTTGAGAGGCCCATACAGACGACCCGATAGAGTACAGGACAGTACGGAGTCTAACCGGACCTTAGATACCCAGGCAAGACCTGACAAGGTTACGATTGACCACTGGGAGCGAAGGGGAGACCTGACAAGGTTACATCCCAGAAATGTGACTTGACAATGACAGACGGTAGGTCCCTAAGGAATGAGCGAATGTCATTGACTAATATTCTGGGGCTGAACAGAGCAAGGGACAAGTACATGGTCTCTGTGTGAACTGTGGGTTGAGGTGATTGGATATATTATGTGTTCAACCCCACAAGCTTAAACTTATGTGATGATCATGATAATGATGATGATGATAATGATGATGATGCTAATCATAATAGTGATGATACTGATAATGGTAATGACCGTGATAAAGATGAAATTCCTTTGCAGGTGATGTTGGGAGACGAGTATGGTGGTTCTCGGGAACCAAGTGTCCCTGACCTATATAGAAGTATAGTGCTGAGGCAGTGTTCGGAGTTCACTGTCTCTTTTGGGGTTGTTGACCAGCCCTCCGGTCTGGATGACCAGCCCTCCGGTCTGGAGAAGAGGGAGGGGATATGTGAGACAGTGAGAGCGTATGTATTGAATGGGGTGTACATTTCACAGGTACTTTGCTGACTTGTATGAGGGAAATGTGTGCCTTTGTAAAACTAGTGGTGGAGAAAGGTCATTACACCATCCATTCAAGTGCACGTTTGCGGCTCAAACCTGTGGCCACTATTGATTAGGAAGCCAGAAGTAGGTGCTTGGGAGCACAGTCAGTGAGCTAGTTTGGTCTGGACACAGGGAGGTGTCCTGGCACAAGGAAACAGTCTCCAAGAGTGTTAGAGCTGTCTTTAGCCTGGACACAGGGAGGTGTCCCGGCACAGGAAGCAGTCTCCAAGAGTTTGAGCTATCTCAGTCTGGGTGCAGGAAGGACCCCGGACATAGGAGTAGTCTCAGTGCGAATCCGTGTGAAGAGCGGCTGATTAGGAGTGGATCTCTCTCAAGTCTGGACGCTGAAGGGGCCTTCAGACACAAGGAGGAGTATCTGTGAAACTCCATACTGGTAACATATATCATATGTGTTGTTTGGGTCAGGCTGGTAGAGCCGGGACCCGGATAGACAGGGCAATCTATCTGTGTGTAATTAGTGGCTAGACAAGCCTAGGTTTTCTGTTTATGCTTTACTTTTATCTGTTTGCTGTGGACTTTAATAAAGCTGGTTGCGGCCAGTTTTACACCAGAACTGCTGTCTGAATGAACTGTTTTCGTGCCATTCTGTCTACCCAGACAGCGATCCTAGAGCTATAACCCCTGGAAATGTTACACTATACAGGCCAATGGCCTTGAAATCCTGCAGGGCCGTGGATAAGAAATAATATTATGCAGATCCTAGATAGAAAAAACAACAACTTATTTATATTGCACAAAGCTCAATAGCCTAATTATTCCATGGTAAATGGTACAGTCACCCTCCTTTGAGAGCTAGGTCCTAAAAAAAGAAATTGACAGGAATTGTTTATATTGCATGGGCCCAATGGCCTCAAGGTATCGATGAAATATAACATGCAGATCCTAGATAGGAAAAACAAAGACTGTTTATATTGCACACAGCCCAATGGCCTCATGGGTCCACAAACTGTGGTACCATAACCCTCTTATAGGGACCACTCCAACGTCAATTGAATACAATGCCCTCAAAATAACATGCAAATCCTAGATAGGAAAAAAAACAGAAACTGTTTATATTGCACACAGCCCAATGGACTCATAGGTCCACAAAATGTGGCACCATCACCCTCTTATAAGGACAACTCCAGCATCAATTGAATACAATACCCAGCCTGGCAAGTTAATTGAATGAGATACTCATGTGCACAGCCGCCATACTGATCTGTCAGAGTTGCCACCTGTCACCCATAAATAGACGCCTCTACGCGTTTTGCCCAACGGGGGCTCATCAGGAGGCTATATAAGCCGATAGCATGTGTCTTCCAATATGGTGTAGTGACCAACCGATACATACAAACCGCCCTCCTTTTAAAGAACGCCACCCCCCTATTTTCTGTTCCCCGCCTATCAGTTGGTGTCCCAGTGGCAGCGCCTCTCGCGTCATATGTAGACACTCCCTCTACACCGCAACGTCACAGGGAGCCCACCATATGTCAATGCCAATGTCAGGCAGCTGCTGCCAAGGCAAATAAAATAATGGGATGCATTAAAAGAGGCATAGATGCTCACGAGGAGAACATAATTTTACCTCTATACAAGTCACTAGTGAGACCACACTTAGAATACTGTGTGCATTTCTGGTCTCAGGTGTATAAGAAAACAATAGCTGAAAATGAGCGGGTGCAGAGAAGAGCGACGAAGATTATTAGATTAACTTGGGGGTCTGCAATACCAGGACAGGTTATTACAAATTGGGGTTATTTTAGTTTGGAAAAATTAAGGGTTAGGGGTGATCTTATTTTCAATATATAAATATATGGGGGACAGTACAAAGACCTTTCTAATGATCTTTTTACTCTTAGACCTGTGACGGGACAAGGGGGCATCCTCTACGTCTGGAGGAAAGAAGGTTTAGCCATAATCACAGACGCAAAAAATTTTTTACTGTAAGAGCAGTGAGACTATGGAACTCTCTGCCGTCTATGTTGTAATGAGGGATTCCTTACTAAAATTTAAGAAGGGACTGGATGCTT
>JARQOD010013558.1:0-15034 GCA_033576555.1 Oophaga sylvatica
GATGTGTCGCGCTGTTCCGAGGTCCGTCCTCCCTCCAGGTCCCCGATCCAAGATGGCGCCGGGGTCCTGCAGGGAGGCAGCTTCCTCAGTGCCTGCTGAGAGCAGGCGCTGAGGAAGCCTGCAGCGATGCCAGAGCGATCGCTGGTGTGACAGAGTGCTGTGCACACTGTCACACCACGATCTGCTAAAATACAGTGATGTCCCACCCTGGGACAAAGTAAAAAAGTAAAAAAATTAAAAATAAAAAGTGTAAAAAAAATCATAAAAAAAAAAAAAATATTCCCCAATATATTCATTTCTTCCTGTAAATAAAAAAAAACCAAAACAATAAAAGTACACATATTGGTATCGCCGCGTCCATAACGACCCCCCTATAAAACTGTCCCACTAGTTAACCCTTTAGTGAACCCCTTAAAAAAAAAAACTAAGCAAAAAATCAATGCTTTATCATCATACCTCCGAACAAAAAGTGTAATAACACGCGATCAAAAAGACCGATATAAATAATCATGGTACCGCTGAAAACGTCATCTTGTCCCGCAAAAACGAGCCTTATATAGCATCATCACGAAAAAATAAAAAAAGTTATAACTCGCAGATAAAGCGATGCAAAATAATTATTTTTTTATATTAAATTGTTTTTATTCTCAAAGCGCCAAACATAAAAAAATGATATTAATGAGGTATCGCCATAATCGACTGACCCGAAAATAAAAACGCTTTATCAATTTTACCACACGCGGAACGTATAAACGCCTCCCCCAAAAGAAATTCATGAATTTGCTGATTTTTGTTCTTTTAACCTCCCAAAAATCGAAATAAAAAGCGATCAAAAAATTTTACGTGCTCAAAATGGTACCAATAAAAACGTCACCTCGTCCCGCAAAAAATAAGACCTCACATGACTCTGTGGGCCAAAATATGCAAAAATTATAGCTCTCAAAATGTGGTGATGCAAAAAACTACTTTTGCAATAAAAAGCGTCTTTTAGCGTGACAGCTGTCAATCACAAAAACCCGCTATAAATAGTAAATCAAACCGCCCTTTACACCCCCTTAGTTAGGGAAAAATAAAAAATTAAAAAAATGTATTTATTTCCATTTTCCCATTAGGGTTAGGGTTGCGGCTAAAGTTAGGGTTAGAGTTGGCGCTAACGTTAGGATTAGGGTTGGGATTAGGGTTAGGGTGTGTTAGGGTTAGGTTTGTGGTTAGGGTTGGGACGGGTTAGGGGTGTGTTGGGTTAGGGTTGGATTTTGAATTGAGGGTTTCCTCTGTTTAGCACATCAGGGCTCTCCAAATGTGACATGGCGTCTGATCTCAATTCCAGCCAATTCTCCTTTAAAAAATCAAACGGTGCCCTTCCTCTGAGCTCTGCCATGCGCCCAAACAGGTTTACCCCCATTTGGGGGTTTAGGACTACCACAAAAGTTATTGGCAAATTTTTCCTATTTCTTTGTTACCCTTGGGAAAAAAAAACATGGGGGCGACAAAATCATTTTGTAAAAAAAAAAATGATTTTTTTTGTTTTTACGGGTGTTGTTATAAATTTTCTTGAAACACTTGGGGCTTCATAGCGCCACCACACTTCTAGATAATTCCGTGTGGGTCTATTTTCCAAAAAGGGGGGCACTTGGGGGGGTTTCCACTTTTTTGGCGCATCAGGGGGGTCTCCCAAAGCGACATGACGCCCCCAACCCTTCCATCTTGAAAAAAGTCAAAATACTTCCCTTCCACTCTGAGCTCTGCACCCAAACATCGTTTTCCCCACATTTGGGTATCAGCGTACTTGGACAAATTTGGCCCAATTTGTCCAATTTCTCCTGTTACCCTTGGAAAATAAAACACTGGGGCGAAAAATCATTTTTGTAAAAAAAAAAGATTTTTTTGTTTTTACAGCTGTATGTTATAAATTTCTGTGAAGCACTTGGGTTCAAAGCGCTCACCACACTCTAGATAAGTTCCCTTGAGGGGTCTATTTCCAAAATGGGTCATTGTGGGGTTTCCACTGTTTAGGCGATCAGGGCTCTCCAAACACATACCCCAGGACCCTTTCCCCCAATTCTGCATGAAAACGTCAATCCGGCCGCTCCCCCTTTAAATTCAAACTCTGCAAATTGACACCCAAACTGTGGTTTCCCCCCCAAAAAAAATCGAAATCGTGTATGTTATAAATTTTCTGTGAAGCACTTGGGGCTTCAAAGCGCTCACCACACTTCTAGATAAGTTCCGTGTGGGGTCCTATTTTCCAAAAGGGGGTCACTTGTGGGGGTTTCCACTGTTAAGGCGCATCAGGGGCTCTCCAAATTCGACATGACGCCCTAGACCAATTCCATCAAAGTCTGCAATCCAAAACGTCACTACTTCCCTTCCGAGCCAGACGTGCACCCATACAGTAGTTTTCTCCCTATATTGGGTATCAGCGTACTCAGGAAAAATTGGACAACAACTTTTGGGGTCCAATTTCTCCCGTTACCCTTGGGAAAATAAAAAATTGGGACTAAACAATCAGGTTTGTGGAAAAAATAGATTTTTTATTTTCTTGCCCTGGCGTTATAAACTTCTGTGAAGCACTTTGGGGTTCAAAGTGCTCACCACACATCTAGATAAGTTCCTTGAGGGTCTAGTTTCCAAAATGGTGTCATTTGTGGCGGTTTCCACCTGTTTGGCAGATCAGGAGCTCTCCAAACACAACATGGCATCCAGCCAATTCTGCTTTGAAAAAGTCAAACGGCGCTCCTTTACTTCCAAACTCTGCCATGCACCCAAACAGTGTTCCCCCCCACATATGGGGTAATCAGCATACTCAGGACAAATTGCACAATAACTTTTGAAGTCTTGTTACCCTTGGGAAAATAAAAATTGGGGTGAAAAGGTCAATTTTTTGGAAAAAAATATGATTTTTTAATTTTACGGCTCTACGTTATAAACTTGTGTGAAGCACTTGGGCGTTCAAATTGCTCACCAAAGATCTCGATAAGTTCATTAGGGGTCTATTTCCCAAATGGGTCACTTGTGGGGGGTTTCCACTGTTTTAGGCACATCAGGGACTCTCCAAATGCAACATGGCGTCCAATCTCAATTCCACCAATTTTGGTTGGAAAAAGTCAAATGGTGCTCCTTCCATTCCGAGCTCTGCCATGCGCCCAACAGTGGCTCCCCCCCACATATGGGGTATCAGCGTACTCAGGACAAATTGGACAACACTTTTGTGGTCCAATTTCTCCTGTTACCTATGGAAAATAAAAAATAGTGACTAAGAATAATTTTTGTGGGAAAAAAATAGGAATTTTTATTTTCATGCCCGGCATTATAAACTTGTGTGAAGCACTTGGGGTTCAAAGTGCTCACCAAAGATCTAGATAAGTTCCTTAGGGGTCTAGTTTCCAAAATGGGGTCACTTGTGGGGGTTTCCACTGTTTAGGCTCATCTGGGGCACTACAAATGGAACATGACCCCATCAATGTTTGCTTCCTTTCCAAGCCCTGCCGTGCGACCAGTTTCCCCCCCCACTAGGGGGTATCAGCGTACTCAGGACAAATTGGACAACAACTTTTGTGGTCCAATTATTTTGGGAAAAATCAAAAATTTGTGACTAAACAATCATTTTTGTGATAAATTGTTTTTTTTTTTTTATCACACCAGGCATTATAAACTTTTGTGAAACACTTTGGGGTTCAAAGGCTCACAACAATCTAGATAAGTTCCTTAGGGGTCTAGTTTCCAAAATGGTGTCACTTGTGGGGGTTTCCACTGTTTAGGGCATCAGGGCTCTCCAAACACGACATGGCGTCCAATCTCAACTCCAGCCAATTTTAGTTTGAAAAAGTCAAACGGCGCTCCTTCCCTTACGAGCTCTGCCGTGTGCCCAAACAGTGGTTTTCCCCCCACATATAGGGTATTGCGTACTCAGGAGAAATTGCACAACAACTTTATCTGCCCATTTTCCTCCTTTTAACCCTTGTCAAAATAAAAAAAAGTTTGTAAAAGATAATTTTTGTGACTAAAAAGTTAAATATTATTTTTTCCTTCCATGTTGCTTTAGTTCCTGTGAAGCACCTGAAGGGTTATTAAACTTCTTGAATGTGTTTTGATACCTTGAGGGGTGCAGTTTTAGAATGGTGTCACTTTTTGGGTATTTTCTGCTATATAGACCCGTCAAAGTGACTTCAAATGTGAGGTGGTCCCTAAAAAAATGGCTTTGTAAATTTTGTTGTAAAAATGAGAAATCACGGGTCAACTTTTAACCCTTATAATTTCCTAACAAAAAAAAATTTTGGTTCCAAAATTGTGCTGATGTAAAGTAGACATGTGGGAAATGTTATTTATTAACTATTTTGTGTGACATATTTCTCTTTTTTAAGGAAAAAAAATTCAAAGTTTGAAAATTGCAAAATTTTCAAAATTTGCGCCATATTTGTGTTTTTTCAAAAATAAACTCTAGTTATATCGAAGAAATTATACTTCTAACGTGAAGTACAATATGTCACGAGAAAACAATCTCAAATCGCAAAGATCCGTTGAAGCGTTCAAGAGTTATAACCTCATAAAGAGACAGTGGTCAGAATTGTAAAAATTGTCCCGTCATTAACGTGCAAACCACCCTTGGGGTGAAGGGGTTAATTATTTAAATAAATAATTTTAAAAAATGGCACCGCTAGTCACTGAGGCTGCTCTTGCAGTAGCTCATTAACCAGTGGTTCTCAGCCTGGTCAGTCATATCTTGGCACCGTCCAGGTTGAAAACTGTTATTCCCCCAACATGGATTACAGTGTGGGACAGAACGACACACAGGTATGGTATATTGCTGTTTTTTTTATTTTAGTATTATTATAGGAAAACGAGGACTTTGGTGGAATTAGCCATTAGAAGTATAACTGTGTTTGTTATTTTAAATAAAATGGAAAACTGTGTTTTGTCTTATTTCTAATTAAGGGCTTTATTCTGGCTGCGTCTTTATTTACCATACAACTATAGGATTAGCAATGGAAAGTGTCTTATAGACGCTTCTCCATTACTAATTTGAGGGCTTGATGTCAGCTGACAATACAAAGGTGACATCAAACCTCACAAATGTGAACCCAACTAGCCACCGCTACTGAGCAAGTGGGAAGAGCCAAGCAAAATTGGGGCATCAATAGATGTCCCTTTTCTGGGCAGTTGTGGGCTGCTATTTTTTTTCCTGGGGGGACAATATCCATGGCCCCTCACCAGCCTAAGAATACCAGCCCCCAGCTGCGAGCTTTAGCAAGGATGGTTGTCAAAAATGGGGTGGACCCCATGCCGCCTTTTTTAAATCATTTATTTAAATAATTAGAAAAGCAGCATGGGGACCCCTCTAATCTTGATAGCCAACCTTGCTAATGCTGACAGCTGAGGGTTGCAGCCACCACTGTGAGTTTTGCCTGTCTGGTTATCAAAAATAGGGGAACCCACGTGTTTTTTTTTCCATTATTATCACTATCAGAAGTTATCTGGGTAACAGAGTGAGTCAAGGCACCATTAGCATTAGGGGAATGAAGGATCCCTGGTCCCAGGACAACCGACAACAGAGTTTAGAACATGCGGCTATTTTTGAATGTATGTTATTAACAAATTGGATGGTTTCAATCAGTTTACAATGATTAAGATTTACTTTAACATTTCCAATATGAACTAAAATCCTGGGACATACTAACTTGGGGGGCAAGTGCTGATTTTAAACATCATCTGAATGGCAGAGAAACTTTTGGCTCATTACCTCAAACTGAATATGGTTATCTATCAGCTATGTAATGAGATGTCCCTGTGTTTAAGGGAGCAAAGAAAAAGAAAACTACCTGCCTATGAAGTATTAATGTGAGTCCCATAACACATGTACATAAGCAGAATGTTACAGCCAAAGCACATTAACCCCTTAGTAACAGAGCCAATTTGCAGCTAAATGACCCGCCAATTTTTACAATTCTGACCACTGTCACTTTATGAGGTTATAACTCTGGAACACTTTAACTGATTCTGTTGATTCTGAGACTGTTTTTTCATGACATATTGTATTCACGTTAGTGGTAAAAAATTTTTGATATGACTTGCGTTCGTTTATGAAAAAAATGGAAATATGGCGAAAATTTTGAAAATTTAACAATTTTCAAACTTTAAATTTTTATGCCCTTAAATCAGAAAGATATGTCACACAAATTTCTTAATAAATAGCATTTCCCACATGTCTACTTTACATCAGCACAATTTTGGGAACAAAATTTTTTTGTTACGAAGTTATAAGGGTTGACCAGCGATTTCTCATTTTTACAACACCATTTTTTTTTTAGCGACCACAACACATTTGAAGTCACTTTGAGGGGTCTATATGATAGAAAATACCCAAAAGTGATACCATTCTAAAAACTGCACCCCTCAAAGTGCTAAAAACCACATTCAATAAGTTTATTAACCCTTTACGTGCTTCACAGGAACTGAAGCAATGTGGAAGGAAAAAATTAACATTTAACTTTTTTGCAAAAAATTAACTTCAGAACCAATTTTTTTTTAATTTCACAAGTGTTAAAAGAAAAAATGAACCACATAATGTGTTGTGCAATTTCTCCTGAATACGCCGATACTCATACGTGGCGGTAAACCACTTTTTGGGCGCACGCAGAGGTCACAAGGGAAGGAGCACCGTTTGACTTTTTCAATGCAGAATTGGCTGGACGCCGTGTCACGCTTGAGAGCCCCTGATGTGCCTAAACAGTGGAAACCCCGAACAAGTGACCACATTTTGGAAACTAGACCCCTTAAGTAACTTATCTAGATATGTTGTGAGCACTTTGAACCTCCAAGTGTTTCACAGAAGTTTATAACGTAGAGCCGTAAAAAAAAAAAATCATTTTTTTCCTCAAAATGATTTTTTTAGCACGCTATTTTTTTTATTTCACAAGGTAACAGGAGAAATTGGACCCCAAAAGTTGTTGTGCAATTTTTCCTGAGTACGCCGATACCCCATATGTTGGTTGTAAACCACTGTTTGAGCGCACGGCAGGCCTCGGAAGGGAGGGAGCACCATTTGACTTTTTGAACGTCACCATTTTCTTTGCCAGAGAAGATGCGGCCAGCTCCGGGAGACATTGGAGGATAGGGGGGACACTGTGAGGCACTGGTGACAGATCGGGGGTCCTGGGGACCCTATTTCTCTCTCCTCTGATGTGCGATCACATTAGAGGAGAGAGAAATTAAACGGAGAATCGCGGCTTTTTTGCGGTCACTGTAATAGGTTAATAACGGCGATCACGAAAGCGTGGTCGGTAAAAACCGACCTGAATCATGTTCTCTGGGGTCTCGGCTACCCCTGTAGCTGAGGCCCGGAGAAAATCTGACTCTGGGGGGGCTCTATACACTTTCTCCACATTAACGGCGCTGTGGTTTAAGCACCCTTAACTACCGCCGTTAAAAGGCGTATCGGCGGTCGTTAAGGGGTTAAGAAGAAACTGTGACATGATTGCAGTTGCTGTTTCTAGCTTTATTTTGTTCCTGCTGCCTCATAAAACACAGTGGTCCATCTTATATCTCATCTTACCTAACTGCATTCAGTGTAAATATAACAGTTCCTCCCTTTGTATTAAGATAATAGCACTTTCTCTATGTAAGAACAGAATAGTACCTCCCCTGTGTATAACAATAAAAGCACTTTCCCTAAGTATAATTATAACAACACCTCCCTAGTTTATGAAGATAGCAGAACCTCCCTAGTGTATGAAGATAACAGAACCTCCCTAGTGTATGAAGATAGCACCTCCCTTCTATAAAGATTTCAGCACCTCCCTTGTGTCTAAATATAATAGCAACTTTTTTGTGTATGAAAATAGGGTCATCTCTCATTTTACATTCTGCATATATCTCTGCTCCTCTCACAAAGCTATAATCACTAAATCTGACATAAAAAAATAGCATATTACATTGCTGGTTTTCAAAAACATCACAAACTTAAGGTGTAGCATATTAGGAAACAATAGGGGATCTCTTGATAAGTGTTGTTGGAGAGATGTGAAGATAATTGATTCTAAGCCAAAGATAAATTTTAGTTTTTGTCCAGATTTTAAAAAATCATATAGAAAATTTTGAAAGTTCAGCCAGATGTGTTGATTGGCTTGTTTTTTTTATACTACCACCTAATCCCAAACTAAAGGTGATTCAAGTTCTTGTCTTCCTTGGGCAGAGTAGCAGAGCTTCATGTGAGGACAAGATGCATATCGCAGATACAATATTTATATATGCATAGTATATATATATATATATATATATATATATATATAATAATATATAATAATTTACATACATGTATATTTATTTTGCAAAATGTTATTGCAAGCTGACATTGTATAAAATACATTCCGTACAGATTACCATTAATATTTGCACATATCCTGTTTTTCTGCTTTCCAAACATATTTAGTTGGCCTTCTTTGCTGCAAAATTCAATACAACTTTTATACTGTTGCTCACAATTGAGCTGCATATCTGAGAGATGTTTCATAAAGTGGTGGAATTGAGCGTTTCCCTATAACTGTTTTAATACATAAAACTACCCTGCTGGCCTTAGATGAAGCAAATTGCGCTACCTACTGTTTTTACTCTATAAGATCCTTTTCCATTATATTTCTCCCAGTGCCAACCCCTATCTAACCAAGATATATGACGCACACAGAGTTTTAGCCCTTAGATGTATAACTTAATAATCCACTTTGAATCTCATTTGCTTTGTGGATGTCAAACTACTCAATTACTCAAGCTGGCTAGGTCGGCTTACAGCATGTAAACATATTTTATGGACTGCATTTCTCAGCCTACTTGTTATTCACAAAAGAAGGAAAAAAAAGTAACTATTAATACTAGCCTCTATATTTAATTTAAATTTGTATTTACTGATCAGATGAACTTGTGACTAGTTGGTAGGTTATGTTTTTTGGATGAAATAATAGCTAGAGATGTTATATTCAATAATTTCTTTTTGTTATTACATATTTCCCAAAAAAATGTTTCTCACAGGCAGGGGTGCCTCTTAAAAATAGTCCAAAATGAACTCCTCCAGAGAGAAGAACCATTGTAATTAAAACATTCAGAATATAAATTTAAGAATACACTCCCTGACAGAAATTATGTCGCTTATCCATCTTATGTAAATAAAAGCTTATAACCTGACGTTAAATTCATCCATTGGTTGTATAATTTTTTCTTTTGAAAGCTGAAACCCTCTGAAATGTGGTTTAGGTTAAGAAAATAAATTGGCATCAATGCAGAAATATTGATCATTTAATGGACACAGAATGGTCAGATTTTGGCAAGACAAAAGTTTTGGTCATATAATGCACCCAATCCTAGTTTACATCCTCACCTGTGCTCAGTAAATGATAGGTTAATTAGTGGGTGTGTATAAAAAGAAACCCAGCACCCCAGACCTTCACTTGAACTGCAACTTGAGCTCTGACAGCATGCCAAAAATCCACCCAGCGACCAAAGCTGGATTATCAAGAGGCTGAAGACCAGATCCACTGCAGAGGTGGCTGGCACTTTTAATGTGTCTCAGCATCAAGTACAAAAAATTAAAAAAAGATTTGAAGAGACTGGAGATGTGTTTGACAAGCCAAGGTCCAGCAGACCCAGCAAGACAACTGCTCAGGAGGAATGTTTGTTGGCTAAAAAATCCAAAGCAAGTCCCTCTTCCACTGCAGCAGAGCTCCAACAGGCCTGGTCGCCTCAAGTCCATGTGTCAACTAGAACAGTTTGTAGGATTCTGTCTGGAAATGGCCTCCATGGTCGATTCAGTGACCAGAATCCAGCATTAAATAAAATGCAAATAAAAAACCGTGTGGCATTTGCAAAGTCCCACAGTGTTAGGGTCTGCGGAACGCACCAAATATAAGATGTAGAGAGGTGCGTTCGCAGCCCGGGGTCCACCGTGCAGGCGGAGCCTGCTGCTAGTAAGATGGCGCAAGAAGCGAACTCTGTTATCCCGCAAAGTTGCTAAAATAAACGCCGTAACGCGCTTGGCAATATTAAGAACTCTGTTATTCCACAGAGCCGCTAGAAGGAGTGCCGCAGGCTATATGGCGATGTGTGCGAACTCAGTTAACACCACTGAGTCGCAAAGTAAACACGCTAGGGCACTGTCTAGCGTTGAAAGCGAACCCTGTTGCGCTCACAGAGCCGCTGAGACAAACTTCTGTATCCTGTTAGGCACCCAGGTACACAGTTGACTGCTAAGTAGTGTTGAGCGATACGATACCGCAAGTATCGGGTATCGGCCGATATTAGCTCTATCGGACTTTCGATACTTAGTTCCGATATTTTCGTCTTATCGGATACCGGAATCGGATTTGTCACTGTCACTGTCAGTGTCCGTCGTTCGGGTCTGTCAGGAGTCAGCGGCACTTACCTGGCAGAAGATCTCCGGCGGTCACGGGCTGGACTGCTTGATGGCCGCCATCATCTTTCCCCGGCGGTCACATGCAGTTTCTCGCGATAACTGCAGTGACTGCTGGGTAATCCCGGCCGTAAAGCAGTCACTCCGATGACGTCACCGCCGGGGAAGCAGGTAATCAGCTGTGCTCTGCCTGTCATTGCGATGTAGCAGAGCTGGATCGTCGTGGACACTCGTTACTATAGAATGCGTCGGACAGGTGGTATACTGTTGTTTGTTTTTTTTTTCTTTTTTTACAGGAGATCGAGGAATGAGAGTATAATAAAATTAATGAAAACTGTGTTGTCTCTTTTATTTCATTAAAATACTTTTTTTCTTGCTGTGTCTTTTTTTTTATACATTTAAAAACTTTGGGATTAATAATGGATCGTTGTCTTATTGACACCTCTCCATTATTAACCGGGCTATTCTCACCGTGCAATCAACGGTGACATTAACCCCTTATTACCCCACTTGCCACCGCTACAGGGCAGTGGGAAGAGCCGGGTAAAGTGCCACAATTGGCACATCTTTTGATGCGCCAAATGTGGGGCTGCTGTAGCCTGGTATTATCAGCTGTTGAGGGCCAAAATTCATGGGCCTTGACAGTCTTTTAATACCAGGCCGCAGCAGTCTGCATTTTACTTGGCTGGTTAACAAAAATAGGGGACCCCTATGCCGTTTTTTTTCGAGGGATCCCCTATTTTTGTTAACCACCAAGATATGCAGACTGCTGTGGCCTGGTATTATCAGGCTGGCAAGGTCCATGGATATTGGATCCTTACCAGCCTGAAAAACCAGGCCTCAGCAGTCTGCTTCATCTGCTGGTTAACAAAAATAGGGGGACCCCACGCCAAATTTTTTTCGAGGGGATCCCCTTTTTTGTTAACCAGCCAAGATATGCAGACTGCTGTGGCCTGGTATTATCAGGCTGGCAAGCAGGGTCGGACTGAGGCACCGGACACCGGAGAAACCTACGGTGGGCCCCAGCTCCTGCGTGGTGGGCCCTGATTTGAAAGGATAGGTCGTGGGCAGAGGGGCGTGGCCCCAGGGCCCGCGCTCTGAGGGGCCCACCCGGAGCTACGATACAGTTACATTCTGCGGCAGAGCAGAGAGAATCGCTCTCCCTGCTCTGCCGCCCGAAGCTATGGGGCCTGAACAGGCGTTGGGGGGCCCGGTGCCAGCAGTGGGCCCCCCACCCGTCATCGGAGGGTCAGCTGTATCGCATCCAGCCGATAAAGCTGACCGCATGGAGAGAGAAGGAGGAGCGCTCCTTCTCTCCCATAATCCCCCTCTCAGCGTATGACAGCGGGCGCAATAACATCACCTGCCGGCGCCCGCTGTCAGACGCTGAGAGGGAGAACAGTGAGCAGCACAGGAGCCGGGAGGTGAGGTTTTTTTTTTTTTTTTTTTAATGGGGGTGCAGTCGAGTCCTGGCTGGAGAAGTCGTCATGTCGGTGTGGGCCAGATGGAAAAGACATGAAAAGTGAACAATTCCATTAGAAAGAACATCAGCAGTAATCATTATCTGTACCTGTGCTGTAATCTATTATATGTTCTGTAGGACTGGTATTATTTACACAGACCATATGGCGGTAATATCAATATTGGTCTTTTTATATATAGATTATTTTGGCCAACAGCGCGGTCATTTGCTGAGGTTCTCTGATGATGGGCCCACTCAGAAGTTTTGCCCCCACTAAACCAAAACCCTAACTACGCCTATGGCTCTCTCTCTAGTCTTTCTTTCTCGCTCTCTGTTCTTTCCTTCTCGCTTTCTGTTCTTTTTTTCTCTCTGTTCTTTCTTTCTCTCTTTTCTTTCTTTCCTCTCTTCTTTCTCTGTTTGTTCTTTCTCTCTCGCTGCTCTTTCTTTCTTTCCTCAGTACCAGCCACTGTGCCCTCATTACCAGTCAGTGTGATCAGCAGTGCTAAATGGTTAATGCTTGGGGCGAGGATATGGGTGTGATTAGCTGTGAAATGGGTGTTGTCGGGCGTGGCCTAAAATTTTCAGCGGCGCGCAACACGCGCCGCAGCCTTTAATCCTCTTTCCTGTCTTCCAAATTTGGGAGGTATGCTGTATGACCTCCCTACAACTTCTGGCCATGCTCCTGATGACGCGACGATGGTCTCGTGAGGGATCTCCTCCCAACACCTGGACTAAAGCATCCACCAACTCCTGGACAGTCTGTGGTGTAACGTGGCATGGCCTAAAATTTGCTGCAGCAGGCACAGCGTGCCACAGCCTTTGTCCCTCTTTCCCTTCTTCAAAGTTGGGAAGTATGATGGTGGGCCCCAAGAATAATTTTTCTCTGGTGGGCCCAAGGTACTCCAGTCCGACGCTGCTGGCAAGGTCCATGATATTGGCTCCTTAACAGCCTTAAATACCATGCCTCAGCAGCAGGGGCGTACATATAAATCATGGGGCCCCATAGCAAAAGTCTGAATGTTCCCCACCCCCCCAAAAAAAAAACCCAGAGGCATTGTAAATGTAAAATGCCAGCACAGTGAGGGAAGTTGAGTCGCACAGAGACAGGGGTTTTGGTGGTACTCGGCACCGATCAGGTCGACTTCTATGGGGATGTCACAGTAGCACAGCTCGGTCCGTGACCTGGCGATCACTGGAATGTGGGATATTTTCAGGGATGATAGAAGTTCGTGTAGTTTGTCGTGACGCCACCTGTAGTACTGGTCAGGGTGTCCAGCGCTGCTGTGCAGGTCCTCTGGAAGGGATGGTGTAGTGCACGTAGGTGAAAAGTCTTCTACAGTAACACCTATCCTTCCAGGGCAGATAGATGTGAGATAGAGCAATGGTGCAAAATGATGTAGCAGAGTGAACTATGCGACGTAGTAAGAAAGCAGAAACACTTCAAGTTAAACGTTGCATAATAAAATTTTTAATAATAACATTACAAAAGTGCAAAGGCTTATATTATGTGACATGTTTTGTTACTGTTCATACCCTTGATATGTGTTATACATGTGTGTTAATAAATACATATTCAACAAAAGTGCAAATAGCATTTGTGCCGAAGTTCGTGGAGACTTCTTAGGACTACAAACCCCACCGGGGTAACTTCACAGTGTCCTTTACTTGTGCTTGTGGAGGACCCGCTCCAAACCTCCAACTGTGGTCTTGGGTGGACTGCAAGACTTTTCTTGAGCAGACCTCACTTTCGGCCACACCAAACGGGTTTTTAGTTTCTGAGGTAGTTGAAAATAGTGCACAGTAAAGTTTTTGTAAAACCAAGATGGAGCACCGAAGGCCAACTATTTACAGAAAAGTTTGTGAGCCAGTAAAGTTCATGGCTTCAAAGTTCAACATTTTCATTACAGTGAAACACCATTACCCAACCTGGTATATTAAGGCAACAATAAACTTGTTCTTCTGAACATTCACCCGTCCGGGTACATCAAACCATACCCAACCTGGGTATATTAAGGCAACAATAACTTCTTTTTATGAACATTCACCCGTCCGGTACATCAATAATTTAACTATTTACATACAGAGACCCTGTCCGGGTTTTTTAGACTTCTTTTGGCTGGCCTCTTACAGGTACCACCTGGTACTGTTCTGAGCTTGCCAAACATCCGTGACAGGAGGGTCCACCCAGACCTGATGACGTCGTGTGGCCTGTACAGTGACTTCGTGACCCGCTATCTGGTCTGTGTGGCCACCTCTTTCGTCTCCCTCCGGTCTGGAACCCTATGTCCCGGACTGTACAACCCCAGGGGGCCTAACAGGCCCGGGTACGGGCCAGCTATCATTATCATGTCCATAGCGGGGCTGCTGAGGAACCACTGAGGGAGGCTGGGGAGATTTACGGCGGGGTGGGCACTTGTGCAGAGGCCTGGTTGGGGAGGCTGAAGGCTCGTAGGGTCTGCAGTTTCCTGACACTCTGGGGAGTAGGGGGTCGCACCTGGTAACATTTAGGGCGTACCATCCATTGTAACCCCCGTGTCGGGTGTAAGTCACCAAGTCTCCTGGCAACAGGGCCCTCCCGGTGTCCTTCTGGGAGTGAGCCTCCACGTCCCGCCGGTTACAAAAACTTCTAAATAAAGTCCAGGCTCCTGGATGAAGCCCCAACCACCTTTTAACTTAAAGTTCCGTACTGCACCCTTACCCGCGGCTCCCTCACCGTACTTTTATCCTTTCTCATACGTGCCTTCTCTGCCAGGTCCTTCTCCAGGGACGTTGCCGAAGCTTTTGGATTCTCGATGCTCCATTTGTCGCTCTGCTTCCCGCTCCCGACGTCTCCACTCTTCCTCCTGACGCCGGTTGTAATTCTCCTCCACCAGCAGCTCCATGTCTCCAACATCAAAAAGCCAGCTTACATGTCCGGTTTGCGGCAGCTCTCCTGGCGCCCCCAGTCCTGGCGGCGCTCACCTGTGGCGGAAGCAGCCGGCTCTGGAACAGATGACGGTCGGGGCTCCGGTACAGGCAGGTAGAGCTCTGGTGCCTGCGCGGCCTCCTCCATGAGGACGGGTGTCGCTTCTTCTGCTCAGCGACGGGGGCAGACAGCGGGATCTGGGGTGCTGGGGCGGCGTTTTCAGCAGGAACGGTGCCTCCACTGTGATACTGGCAACCGTTCAGATTGCAAGGGC
>JARQOD010013559.1:0-15019 GCA_033576555.1 Oophaga sylvatica
TGTCAGCTTGTGGCTGTGACATGTCTGTGCCCCCCTAGTTAAGTGTGGCCTACCTTCTCCTGAAAGCTGCAACTCTGCCAGGCACAGCGATGTGGAAGGACCTGCGTCGCCGGCGCTCTGACGTCAGAGCGATCACTGAAGCTCTCCACAGTACCTGCCGCCGCGTCAGCGTTGGGGGCGTGTCCGGGACTCCGCGCGCTTTCTGCAGGTACGCCCCTTCTCTTTGCGCTGTAGCGCTGTACTTTGGCGGGCAATGGCGGACAATTGGCGCCAAAAATCTTAACAACAGTAACACAGTCTCTTGCACAAAAACGTCCACTTAGGCACACAGGACTCACATATAGCGAGCTTCTTATCCTGTTCGTGACGCCAAGTTTAGATGAGTCGCACGTAGCAGGGCTTTGGGGTACTCGGCACCGAGCCCGTTCACTTCACTGGGGATGTCACGGGTAGCGCAGCTCGGTCCGTTGCCCTGGGCGCTCACTAAAGGGGGATATTTACAGGGGATTGTAGAAAATGTTCGTGACGCCACCTGTGGTTCCTGGTCAGGATGACCAGCGCTGCAGGGTGAATCCTCCGAGGGGTTGTTACTGGGGCAGCAAGGTGTTAAGTCTCCCACAGGCGAGACTGATCCCTCGGAGTATATGGCGGTGCAGGGGTGAAGGACAATAATGCAGACACACACAAGACAGTCTCTTTCTGTACCTTTACTGGTGATGAAGTTGCAGGCACGTCCCGGGAGGCCGTCAGGGTGAAGGATGCACGTCCAGTAATCCACTGAGAGGTGTAAGGCCTCCTTACGTCTTTATGAGTGTGAGTTTCTAACTTGCATAAAACAAAGTTTAACTCCGTTCTCTTTGCTACGCCCGGCTGATCTTGTGGTGGAGCCTTCTTTTGGACAGAACTAGTCTCTATATGCAGGGCCCTGCTAGACTCTTGTTCTTCCTGACCCCGGTTACGTATCAGCACTGAAGGGCCCCTCTGTGACTTGTAGTCCAGCAGGGTCTCCGGTGTCTCCTACCAGTCGTGCAGATGCTGGTAAGCGCGGACCCGGTGTCCGGTGGTGCAGAGTCGAGGTAAGCTATTAATGCTGGTTGACCTCGGTCACTCTCTTTCCCTTTTCCACTTGCCTGTCGTCCTACTCTCACCACTATCATAAGCACAAGCAGCAGTAGAAGTCAGCTTCCTTCTCTTCACCGCTCTCCAAGCGTCGGCACGCTTACTTTCTGAAACAGCTCACTGTTGGAATCTCAGTGGACTCAACCTTGACCAGACCAAGTGGCAATCCTTTCCACTACACTGGACTCCACTATATAAGCTGAGTGTTTGCTGAAGTCCTCAGGCTTTCAGATAAGTCTTTCTTTCTGGCTAGAGTTCCCTCTCAGCATGTCTGAGGTAACTAGCTCGTTTTCTTCCGTCTCGTCTGACAGGAATGTCTTTCTCCTCTCACTCTCTGAGGTGTTCTGCTGTTCTGAGGTAAAACCAACGACTAGCTAACTCGCAGCTAGACTGCCTTATCTCACTGCTGTCTGGTGGTACCAGGGAAAAATGTGAAATGTTGTGTGCAATGGGTTATCGTGGATTTACCTTTCCGTGCATCCTCCAGGGTGACATGTGGCTCCAGCTGGCTACACACAAGCTTGAACCAAATAACTGTCTCCCCCTCTCTCTTACCCCCTCCCCCCACATTGCCTCAACTGCAGACCTGCTTCTTAACCTCAGACCTCTCCCACTAAAATATAACGTAAGCTGGTCACTCTCCTTCACCCATCTGCTTTCCCTTTCTCTGCTTCTTCTCACTGCTGGAGACATATCCCCCAATCCTGGCCCCCCCTGCCTCATACATCCCACTAATCCTCACCCCTATACTTCTCACAGTAAGAGAAACTACCGCAATCCCTCACACTTAAAACCTGTGCCATTGACCCCTACCCCCCAACCTCCTCTCTCTGTAGCACTCTGGAATGCCCGATCCGTCTGCAACAAGCTCCACGTGATCCACAATCTCTTTACTTCCCGCAACCTCTCCTTCCTGGCCCTCACTGAGACCTGGCTGATGCCCCCTGATACGGCCTCCCCTGCTGCACTGAGTTACGTGGCCTCCACTTCACCCACACTCCTCGCTCTGGCAACAGACATGGTGGAGGCGTGGGTTTCCTTCTTTCTAATAACTGCTCCTTCAACCCTATCCAACCCCCACCCTCCCTCATCCTCCCTTCCTTTGAGGTCCACTCGGTCCGTATATACTCTCCTTCTAATCCCCAAATGGCCGTCATATACCGACCACCGGGCTCAGCCACTGCCTTCATTGACCAATTCTCCAGCTGGCTTCTTCACTTTCTCTGCTCTGACATCCCCACCATCATCATAGGTGATTTTAATATCCCTATTGACACCTGCCAACCAGCAGTCTCCAAACTCCTGTCACTTACTTCATCCTTTGGACTTACTCAGTGGTCCTCCACAGCCACCCACACAGACGGACATACATTAGACCTCATCTTCACCCGCCTCTGTTCCCTATCTAATCTCACAATCTCTCCCCTTCCCCTATCAGACCACCACCTACTCACCTTCTCATCCCTGTCCTCTTCACCTGCCCCCTATGTCCAGCCACTGGCACATCCTCGCAGAAACCTCGCACACCTAGACATTCACAGACTCTCAGACTCTCTTCTACCTCTGTCCTCCATATCTTCACTCCACGACACAGACAGCGCCACCGCTTTCTATAACACCACCCTCACATCTGCCATAGACTCAGTCGCCCCTCTCACGCACGGCAAAGTGTGACGAATCAATAGGCAACCCTGGCACAACAATCTCACCAAAAAACTTCCACAATCATCCAGGGTCGCGGAGCGGCATTGGAAGAAAACACGCCTGCCAGACGACTTCACTGCTTTCAAACAAGCTACACTTGCCTTCAAAATAGCCCTCACCTCTGCTAAACAGACATATTTCACAAACCTTGTATCTTAATTATCCTACAACCCAAAACAACTGAGCAGCACATTCAACTCTCTCCTCCGCTCGCCACTGCCACCTCCAACTCCCCTCATCTCTGCCGAAGACTTTGCCTCCTACTTCAAAAGCAAGATGAAACAAACAAGGCAAACCTTTACTGTTCCACCATCCCAACCACTCCATATACCAGACCTCTGCCCTTCCCTACTAACCTCCCTCTCCAACATCACTGAAGGAGAGCTTACTCATCTCCTTTTCAAATCACACCTCACCACCTGTGCACTTGACCCCATTCCTTCCCACCTGCTCCCCAACCTCACTAACACGCTCATCCCAGCCCTAACCCATCTCTTCAACCTATCGCTATCTTCTGATACCTTTCTCTCTGCCTTCAAACATGCCACCATCACACCCATCCTCAAAAAAGCAAACCTTGACCCAATTGCTATGCCCAGCTATCGCCCAATATCATTGCTCCCGTTTGCTTCCAAACTCCTTGAGCAGCACGTCCACGCTTAACTTTCCTCCCACCTCTCATCTAACTCTCTCCTTGACAACTTCCAATCTGGCTTCCGCCCCCACCACTCCACTGAAACTGCCCTGACCAAAATTACTAATGACTTACTCACAGCCAAAGCTAACAGACAGTTCTCCATCCTCATCCTCCTTGACCTGTCCTCTGCCTTTGACACAGTCGACCACTGCCTACTGCTACAGATTCTTTCTTCCCATGGCATCAAAGACCTTGCCCTGTCCTGGATCGCCACTTACCTTTCCGACCGCACATTTAGCGTCTCCCACTCCCACTCTACCTCCTCATCCCGCCCTCTCTCTGTTGGAGTCCCTCAAGGCTCTGTCCTGGGGTCCCTACTTTTTTCCATCTGTACCCTTGGCCTAGGACAACTCATAAAGTCCCATGGCTTCCAGTACCACTTGTATGCGGACAACACTCAGATCTACCTCTCTGGCTCAGATGTCGCCTTTCTGCTGTCCAGAATCCCAGAGTGTCTATCAGCCATATCCTCCTTCTTCACCTCTCGCTTCCTAAAACTCATTGTAGACAAAACCGAACTCCTCATCTTTCCTCCATCTCACGTATCTTCCCTACCCGATCTATCTATTATGGTAAATGGCATCACGATCTCTCCCGCACCTGAAATCTGCTGCCTTGGAGTAACTCTCGACTCTGCCCTGTCCTTCAAACCACACATCCAAACTCTTGCTACCTCCTGTCGCCTCCAACTTAAAAACATTTCCAGAGTCCGTCCCTTCCTCAGCCCTCAATCTACTAAAACTCTTGTGCATGCCCTCATCATCTCCAGCCTTGATTACTGCAACACCCTCCTCTATGGCATCCCCCGTCAACTCTCTTGCACCACTCCAGTCTGTCCTCAACTCTGCTGCCCGACTAATCCACCTCTCCCCTCGCTACTCCCCTGCTTCTCCCCTCTGCAAATCCCTCCACTGGCTCCCAATTCCCCAACGAATCCAGTTCAAACTACTAACACTGACCTACAAAGCCGTCCACAACCTGTCCCCTCCCTATATCTCTGAACTAATCTCCCAATATCTTCCTTCACGTAATCTTCGATCCTCCCAAGACCTCCTACTATCCTCCACACTTATTCATTGCTCACACATAGAATCATAGAATCATAGAATCATAGAATGGTAGAGTTGGAAGGGACCTCCTGGGCCTTCTGGTCCAACCCCCTGCTCAAAGCAGGATTCTTCGCCTCCAAGATTTCTCCCGAATATCCCCCATCCTCTGGAATTCCACGCCTCAACATGTACGATTATCCACCTCCCTTGGATCCTTCAGACGGAACCTGAAAACCCATCTCTTCAGGAAAGCCTACAGCCTGCAATAACCATTCCGCCTCGCCGCCATCACCCGAGCTGCCGCCTCGCCACCACCACCCGAGCTGCCGCAACGCCGCCACCACCAGAGCTGCCGCCTCGCCGCCACCACCAGAGCTGACGCACCCCCAACCTTCTGTTTCTTCCCCATTATCCCGTAGAATGTAAGTCCGCAAGGACAGGGTCCTCTCCCCTCTGTACCAGTCTGTCACTGTAAATTAGTTTACTGTAAATGATATCTATAACTTTGTATGTAACCCCTTTCTCATGTACAACACCATGGAATTAATGGCGCTATATAAATAAATAATAATAATACGTCCAAAGGTGGAGAGAGTGAAGAAACCACTGATTACACAATCTACGGGAGAGCCAGTTGTCATGAAATTAAGACAACATCATGATTTTTTTAGCTACATTTTATAAAGATGATTGTATTACTTTGCAGGAGTGCGCAGTGCCATAATGCACAGTGAATGTTTGTGTTTTTTCCTACAGGAAATTTTAACCATTGTTACCACTAGAATGGAAAATCTGTCAAGAAAAGACAATGGTAAGTTTTCTATATATTTCTACTTTTTGTATCTGTCTCTCTCATAATGCGCATGTTCTTTTTCTCCACATGAAGAACAGGAACTTTTCCTTTGTCATTATTGCATTATCAAATATAGAAAAGCTAATTTCTGTCAAGAAAAAAAAGAACAGTACTTTTTCTGTGTCTCACTCTTTTTGGCTCATCCTGTCCCTTTGTCTCTCTCTCTCTCTCTCTCTCTGTTTTTGTCTCACTCGCTTTCTCTCATTTTGTTTTGTCTCTTTATTTTATTTTCAGCCTCTCATTCTCCCACTCACATTATTGTCTTATGATTTTTATCTACAGGAACTTCTGTCACAACTTGAATAATCAATGGAAAAGGGATTGGGAGTCAGGACCAAAAAGCTGCCGGAGAAAGACAGAACTAAGGAACAGAGACTCGGTGACTTTATCGTATTTATTTCATACCAAGTACATACACACACTCCATACTGCATACATCAGGTGTACGCAGATGTTGTTAGGAAAAACGTATATTTTATGCTTCCTTTTTTTCGTATTTTATTTACCAGCCGCTGTCTTCAGCTCTTTCTGAAACTGCTCTCATCCCGATGCCATCTTGTGACCGTGACATCCGACTGACCATAAGTCAGAAAGAAAGGTCACAAGCTCTCAATGGTCTATGAGGGCCTTGTTCTGGCCTTGTTCTGGCTCTCATAGACTTACATCGAGAAGTGGCTTCCTGAAAACCCAGTAAACACTGGAGAGACCCGGAAGGTCATAAACTGATGGAGACCGACCAGAGTGGCACCGATAACATTTGAAGACAGCGGCTGGTAAGTATAAGACTAGGGGTAAGGAACTTAGATTCGTAGCACCACTCCAGTGCTGCAATAAGAAAAAATACTGTGGTTGTGCTTTAAACACGAGTTTTTTATTACATAGAAAATGGTAAATGGTGGCTCTGACCTAATCTGAGTGGTTGACATCATACAGTCAAAAGAGGTAACTCTCCCAACTTCTGCTAATACCCCCTTACTCGGCTTGACACAGAGGTATAACTGGAATACTGTCTCTTTAAGAAAAGGCTTGGTTTATTGTAGCAGCATAAACCAAGCTGGGAAAGTAAAGACAGTACTCAGGGCAAAACAGCCTCAACATCACACAGGTCCTTTCAGGACACTGCAGGTGGAGATACGGTGATGATACTGTGGACCCCCTCCCACTCACTCTATGGAGGTCCACTAAAACCAGCCCATAACATAACTCTCCTTTAAACCTCTCAACTCATAGTTTGCTGGAGGAAACTACTCTGGTTTCACATCACTGACGCCATCATGCGCAGTGACACGTATCTCCCCTCCATCACTTCTCCAGTGACTGTCACATATTCCCCCCTATGCACAAAGCTGGGGGTTTTGGCACCTTCACTGGCTAAGCAGGGACTCGGACAGGGCACCTGCGCTCCCATGCAACCTCCCTGGCCTGTGCTCCACATGGAAAGTGAAGTCCTGGAGTGCCAGGAACCCTAATTACCTGAGCATTCTCCCCTTCTTTTCCCTCATCCATCTCAGGGGTGCATGATCAGATATTGTCTGAACCTTCTACCTAACAGGCAATATCTTGGGGTGTCGATTGCCCACTTGATGGCCAAGCACTCTTTCTCCACGATGGCATAGTTCTATTCACAGGAGGAGAGTTTCTTACTCAGGTATAGGACTGGGGGTTCGTCACCATCTATTACCTGGGACAGCACAGCTCCTAAACCGACTTCGGAGGCATCCATCTGGAGCACAAACTCCTCTGTGAAGTCTGGTGCGACCAATACTGGCTGTCTGCACAGGATGAGCTTCAGCTCCTGGAATGCCATCTCCGCTTCAGATGACCACTTGACTATCATCGACTTTGTGCCCTTGAGAAGATCAGTCAGGGGCGCAGCTGTCATGACAAAGTTCAGTATAATTCACCGATAATATCCCACAATTCCGAGGTTGGAAATCTGCTGTGGCCACTTCTGGATTGCCTCCACTTTGTCTACTTGCGGCTTTATCTCGCCTCTTCCAACGATATAGTCCAAGCACTTTGCCTCCTCTTTCCCAAGAGCGCACTTTTTTGGGTTTATGGTAAACCCCGCTTCCTTAGGGCATTGAGTACCGCCTGGACCTTCTGCAGGTGACTTCTCCAATCCGGGCTGTGGAACTAGTTTCCGGTTCACAGCCCTCTGGAAGGTAGCTGAGGCTCCTTGTAGTCCGAACGGCATCGGGGTATACTGAAAGCAGCTGTCAGGTCTAAAGAAGGCCGTTTTCTCCTTGGCACTTGGAGACAGGAGAATTTGCTGTACTCCTTCGTTGCAGGGTGGTAATGTACCAGGCTGACTCTAACCTCTTGTCGACTCAGGGCATCGGATACGCGTCAAACTTGGACACCTCAGTGAGAATCTTGTAATCGTTGCAGAAGCGCCACTCTCCATTTGGCTTCGTTACCATTACAATAGGGCTGGACCAGCCGCTCTTTGACTCCTCGATGACACCCAGGCTCAACATTCTCTTCACCTCCTGGGAGATCACCTCGTGCTGAGCTTCAGGAATCCAATACAGCCTTTGGTTCATCCTCACATGTGGTTCAGTCAGGATCTCGTGCTCCACCACCTGTGTACATTCTGGAAGCTCCAAAGACAGGTCTCTGTACTGCTGAAGCAGCTCCCGGCACTGTTGTTTCTGGGCCGGCGACAGTGTCGCTGCCACTGTGACATCCTTGACCTTGGCTTCAGGATGGGTCCCCAGGCACGTTGCTTCTACCAGATACCTGTCACGCCACAGTTTCAGCAGGTTGATGTGGTACACTTGGTATGGCTTCCTTCTCCCCGTTGGTGGACCTTATAGTTAACATCCCTCAACTTCTCGACCACCTCGTATGGCCCTTGCCACTTGGCCAGGAATTTGTTTTCCATGGTGGGAATCAACATGAGCACCCTGTCCCCAGGGCTAAACTGTCTCAGCCTTGTGGCTCGGTTGTAGACCCTCGTCAGGGATTCTTGAAGGAGACTCTCCATCACAATCGGCATCACCCTTGCGATTCAGTCCTGCATTTGGGCCACGTGCTCGATGACACTCTGGCGGGGTGTAACTTCTGCTTCCCAAGTCTCCTTGGCAGCATCTAGAAGTCCCCGAGGGTGTCGCCCGTATAGCAGCTCGAAGGAACCCCGTAGAGGCCTGTGGGACTTCCATGATGGAAAACAGTAGGTATGGTAGGAGACAATCCCAATCTCGGCCATCCTACTCCATAACCTTCTTCAGCATGGACTTCAAGGTCTTCGGTCTGCGGATGGTACACCGACGTCCTAAGTTGGGTAATCTGGAGGGCCTTGCACAACTCCCTCATTACCTTGGACATAAACGGTCTCCATTGGTCCTCCAGGATCTCCTTCAGCAGGCCCATCTGCAGCTGAGAGAAGATATGGACTACCTCTCGTGCTATATTCCGGGGGGAGGAGTTTCTCAGTGGTACTGCTTCCGGGTACCGAGTAGCATAGTCCATTACCACCAGAATGTATTTATGACTTCTGGTGGACTTAACTAAGAATCCCGACCATGTCCATGGCAATCCGGTCAAACGGGACCTCGATTATGGCTAACGGAACTAGGGGACTGCGGAAGAGGGATACGGGGGTAGTTAGCTGACAGGTAGGGTAGGATCGGCAGAAACTAACCTCTGAAGGACTCTTTCTTGGGTCTTATCTACACTTAAGTGCCCCAAGACATGAGCATGGGCCAGATCTAGTACCCTACGTCTATAGGGCCCCAGGACTAACAGCTGTTCTAATAATAATAATAATAATCTTTATTTATATAGCGCCAACATATTCCGCAGCGCTTTACAGTTTAACAGTTTCAAAACATAAGTCATAAGTAACAACGTTAACAATACAATAATTAAAGCAAAATAAGCCGACCCTGCTCGTGAGAGCTTACAATCTACAATGAGGTGGGGGAGATACAAAGTACAGGTGTGTATATACAATGGTGCATTTACAATGATGGTCCAGCCATCTTGAGGGAGTGAGGGATGGATGGGGATGGTGAATGGGCTACACATACACACTTAAACATAGAACGACTTTGATTAGTGAATGTGATAGGCCACTCTGAACAAATGTGTTTTGAGGGAGCGCCTGAAACCATGCAAATTGTGGATAGTCCTGTTCTAATACTTCCCCTCTCTGTTTAGTGACCCGATATAGAAACTCCCCATTGACCGCAAAGTACGTGTCAGGATCCCATCTGGGTTGGAGCCGATGTTACTGCAAACACTAGGGGAAGCAGAGGCAGATAGCATAGTCAGGTAGCAGCCGGAGGTCGGTACACAGGAAAGGCAGTTCGGTAGCTGAGGAGCAGGCAGATAACGTAGTCAGGTGGCAGGCCAAGGTCAGTTCACAGGAGAGCAGTGTTTGTAGCAGAGGAGCAGGCAGATAACGTAGTCAGATGGCAGCCGGAGGTCGGTACACAGGAAAGGCAGTTCGGTAGCAGAGGAGCAGGCAGATAACGTAGTCAGGTGGCAGGCCGAGGTCAGTTCACAGGAGAGCAGTGTTTGTAGCAGCAGGAACAGCAGGAGAAAGAGCTTGACTAAAGGATGAAAGCACAATAATCTCGCAATGACACACCCACAGGGCCAGGTTTATATAGGGCGTGTAATTGGCAATCAGAGGCCAAACGAGAGAGCACTGGGTGAAGCCGATCAGGAAGAACAGTCAATGGTATCCGGGTTCAGCAAGGAACTTTGTAGCCAGCAGAATAGCTCAGATGGTAGAGCTGCTGGCCGGTGGACAAGAGACACTGGGTTCGATTCCTGACAGTACTCCCCTCCTTCCAGGATGGCCTCTGGACATCTCAGGAGCTGGCCTATCTGGGTACCTCTGATGGAAGGCTCTTGTAAGTCCAGGATCATGGACATTGTCCTTTGGTTCCCATGAATTTTCCTCTGGTCCGTAACCTTCCCACTGCACCAGATACTGCAGTTTACCTCTGAATTTTCGGGAGTCCAGAATCTTATTCACAATGTATTCTTCTTCACCACGGATCCTTTCTGGTGGAGGAGGTGGCTGAATTCTTCCTGGAAACGGGTTTTCACAGAAGGGTTTGAGCAAGGATATGTGAAATACTGGATGAATCTTTAGATTGTTGGGAAGTTTTAAACGAAAAGCAACCTGGTTAATTTTTGCAGAAATTTGAAAAGGTCCAATGAATTTCTGACCCAATTTGGAGGATGGCACATATTCTTAAGGTTTTTAGTGGACAGCCAAACTTTGTCTCCAACCTGAAGAGCAGGGGGCACTCTCCGATGTTTATCTGCTGCTTCCTTATATACTTCCTGGGTCTTGAGTAATATCTCTGATAATTCCTTCTGGGATTCCTGTAATTTTGCAAGCCTGTCATTAACAGCAGGAATAGGAGTGTTCACTGGCAGATTAGGGATAAATACTGGATGTACTCCATAATTAGCAAAAAATGGGGTTTGAGATGTAGCGCTATGTATGGAGTTGTTGTAGGCAAACTCTGCTGTTGGTAAATAGTCCACCCAGTCATCCTGAAGATAGGAAATGAAGCAACGGAGGTATTGCTCCAAAGTCTGGTTCGTTCTCTCCGTCTGGCCATTGGACTGAGGATGGAAAGCGGTAAAAAGATTCACCGTGACTCCCAAGGCTGTACAGAAACTCTTCCAAAATTTTGACGTAAACTGAACGCCTCTGTCAGACACCACGTTGTCAGGAATTCCATGTAACCTGAATACCTCTTTGATCATCAGTTCTGCAGTTTTTTCAGCAGTAGGAATTCCTTCAGTTGGAATAAAGTGGGCCATTTTTGTGAGTCGGTCCACTATGACAAGGATGACGGTCATCTGTTTGGAAGGGGGTAGTTCCACAATAAAATCCATGGAAATAGATCCCCAAGGCCTGGATGGAACTGGGAGTGGTTGCAAGAGTCCTAGAGGAGACGATCATGGGGTCTTGTTTCGTGCGCATGTTAAACAGGTTGAAACATATTTCCTCACATCCTTCCTACAATTAGGCCACCAAAAGAAACGAAGTAGTAAGTCTTGTGTTTTTGCAACTCCAGGATGTCCTGCCAGTTTAGAATCATGGACACTTTTGAGGACTTCAAGGCGAGAAGATTCAGGTACATATATTTTGTGTTTCTGCATCCAAAACCCCTCTTTGAATGAAAGATCGACGTCTTCCGAAGGATGGTTAAGGAAAGAGTCCTCTTGATATCCATCTTTAATTCTATTACATAGTCCTCTAGAGTGCAATATTCCCAAAAAATTTTTAGGGCCTAGAATTGTATCGTCATTACTAGACCTCTCCTGAGGTTCCGAACACATCCTGGACAGGGCGTCAGCCTTGCCATTTCTTGAACCAGGCCGGTAAGAAATTATAAAATTGAATCTTGAGAAAAATAAGGCCCATCGTGCTTGTCTTGCAGACAATCTTTTTGCTGTACGGAGGAATTCAAGATTCTTGTGGTCCGTGAGGACAGTCACAGGGTGATTGGCACCTTCCAGAAGATGTCTCCACTCGGAGAAGGCAACTTTAATGGCTAACAGTTCTTTATTACCGATGTTGTAGTTCTTTTCTGCAGATGACATGGTGTGGGAAAGAAACGCACATGGGTGAAGTTGCATCTTGTCCCCAACTCGCTGAGACAGAATGGCTCCCACTGCAGAGTCCGAGGCGTCCACTTCGACAGTAAATGGCAATTCAGGATTTGGGTGTACTAACAATGGAGCAGACGTAAAAAGAGTTTTCAACTTGTCAAAAGCCTCCTGTGCCTCCGGAGACCAGAAAAATGCTTTGGTCTTTTTTGTTAGTGTAGTAATTGGTAGTATGATCCGTGAAAAGTTCTTTATAAATTTTCGGTAAAAATTTGCAAATCCTATGAAACGCTGGACGTCTTTTAAATTTCTTGGAACAGGCCAGTCCACTACAGCATTGATTTTGCCGGGATCCATGCTCAGACCTTCTGGGGAGATGATATATCCCAGAAATTGGATACTGGTTTGTTCAAACTCACATTTTTCAAGTTTAATGTAAAGATGGTTCTCCTGTAGTCGTTCCAGGACTAACTGGACGTGCCTGCGATGCTCTTCCAAGGTGTCTGAAAATATAAGAATGTCATCGAGATAAGCCACAACGAATTGGTCCAAGAAATCTCGAAATACATCATTAATAAAATGTTGAAAGGTGGCTGGGGCATTGCTAAGGCCAAAGGTCATAACCAGAGATTCAAAATGTCCATATCTCGTTCTGAAGGCGGTCTTCCACTCATCTCCTGGGCGAATCCGTATGAGGTTGTAAGCCCCTCTAAGATCCAGCTTCGTAAAGATTTTCGCAGAACGGAGTCTCTCAAATAGTTCAGGAATCAAGGGTAGCGGGTAGCGATTCTTGACAGTGATATTATTCATCTCTCTGTAGTCAATACATGGCCGCAGAGTGGAGTCTTTCTTTTCAACAAAGAACAGGGGTGCCCCAGCTGGAGATGTGGAAGGTCGAATAAAGCCTTTCTCTAAATTTTCATCCAGGAACTTTCTTAATACCTTCAATTCAGGTTCGGAAAGATTGTAAATCTGTCCAAATGGAATGGTTGCTCCTGGCAGCAATTCAATGGGACAGTCGTAAGGACGGTGAGGAGGTAATTGATCTGCTTTCTTCTTACTGCAGACATCAGAGAACTGCTGATATTGAGGTGGTAGTTTCTCTTCCTTCTCATGCGAAATCTCAGAGATTTGGACTTGTTGGAGAACAGGGGGTTCCTTATGACAATTATTCTTACAGTAGTCAGATGGAAAGGTGATGGTCCTTGATGCCCAGTTGATAGAAGGGTTATGGACTGAAAACCAGGGGATCCCTAGAATAACTGGAAATTTCGGAGATGAAATAAGGTGGAAACTGACAGCTTCATGATGATCCGGTTCGATACAAATCTCCAGTTCGATTGTCTCATGCGTGACAGGTCCAGAAGACAAAGGTGATCCATCCACAGTTTCCATTTCAATTGGTGTGGATTTGGTCCTACTGGAAATATTATTATCACGTGTAAATTTTAAGTCCATAAAATTTCCTCCTGCTCCCGAATCCAACAGGGCAGAGCATTGTATTTTTTGGGTGCCCATTACAACCTGAATGGGGATTACAAAATGAGATGATGTAGTATGTATTTTGTCTATTTCTGGCGTTACTGATGAGATAGTCTGCAAGATGGAATCCGACTGCTGAGAAAGGTCCATATTGCTGGCAGACCTGTTGTTGGTAAAGGCTATAGTCCTTTTGTTAGGACAGTTGATGGCATAGTGTCCAGGGTCCCCACAATAGAGGCAGAGATGTTCTGCACGTCGCCTCTCCTTCTCCTGTGCAGAGAGTGGTCTTCGGATGACGTCGATCTGCATCGGTTCAGACATGCCTTGCGTCTTTTCTTGGTGGTCTGATGCTGAAAATGAGAAGCCAGGGCTATTCCCAAGTGCTCGCAGTCTCTCCTTTCTCCTTTCAGTAAGTCTTTGGTCAATCCGGATACATAGTTGAATAAAGTCCCCAACTGATCAGGGGTCTCAACCCTGGCAAGCTCGTCTTTCACTGGTTCTGATAACCCTCGTCGAAATTGACTTCTCTGGGCCGCTGGATTCCAGGTGGTGTCGGCCACCCAGCGACGGAACTCCGATGTTTATTCCGCAACAGAGCGACGTCCTTGGCGCAAATTATGTAATTTGGTTTCTGCTGTGGCACAGCGGTTTGGGTCATCAAAAACTTGATTCATAGCTGCGGTGAAGGCTTCCAGGTCATTAAGGAGGTCATAGTCCTTTTCTACATAAGGTGAAGCCCAAGCAAGAGCTTCATCCGTCAGGAGATTTATCATGAAAAAAACTTTCTTCCTCTCACAGGTAAAGGGAGCAGGTTGCATCTGGAAGTATATGCGGCATTGATTGAGGAATCCTCGGTACTGCTGGCGATCCCCACTGAACTTTGCAGGCAGCAGCAGCCACGCGTTTGATTCGGACCCTGAATTGCGCACATCCAGAAGTTGTTTTTGTAGCTCAATTACTTCCTGTTGTATCACCGTAACTTGGAATATTTTCCTTGAGAATCAGTACAAAAACTTTGAAGCTCCGTAACTTGCCGCCTCAGGGTGTTCACAGCGGACTCCATTTTGGCGCGAGATTATTCTGTCAGGATCCCGTCTGGGTTGGAGCCGATGTTACTGCAAACATTAGGGGAAGCAGAGGCAGATAGCGTAGTCAGGTGGCAGGCCGAGGTCAGTTCACAGGAGAGCAGTGTTTGTAGCAGAGGAGCAGGCAGATAACGTAGTCAGGTGGCAGCCGGAGGTCGGTACACAGGAAAGGCAGTTCGGTAGCTGAGGAGCAGGCAGATAACATAGTCAGGTGGCAGGCCGAGGTCAGTTCACAGGAGAGCAGTGTTTGTAGCAGCAGGAACAGCAGGAGAAAGAGCTTGACTAAAGGCTGGAAGCACAATAATCTCGCAATGACACACCCACAGGGCCAGGTTTATATAGGGCGTGTAATTGGCAATCAGAGGCCAAACGAGAGAGCACTGGGTGAAGCCGATCAGGAAGAACAGTCAATGGTATCCGGGTTCAGCAAGGAACTTTGTAGCCA
>JARQOD010013560.1:0-15013 GCA_033576555.1 Oophaga sylvatica
TTCCCATTGCCCTGTAGCGGTGGCGAATGGGTTAATAATGGGTTAAAGCCACCTTGGAAGGTGACTTTAAGCCAGGTTAATAAATGAGAATTGTCAATTAGACAACTCTCAATTATTAATCCTATTGTATGAAATGATTAAAAAACACACACACACATTAATGAAAAATCATTTTAATGAACTAAATAGACAGTTTTTTACCATCTTTTATTGTACAGGTAATCCATGCGAAGCCCTTGTTCTACTGTAATAAAAATAAAATAATAAAGCAAGCTTATTCTTACCTATCCGCTGCTCAGTCAGGTCCCACGCTGTAATCCATCGGAAAGGGTTAACAGGTTTACAGCTAGGAGCACAGCTAATGCTGGCAGCTCAGCTGAAAACCCCAGAAGGAATGAGCTAATCTCCCGGCTGGCAGGAGAGGAAGTGATTAGTGTGGGAAGCTTAATTGATTGCTTCCCACTTTCACTTCAGGTCAGGCTGGTACTCCCTCTGACGTCACTGATGCTGCGCGGAGTCCCCATCTGACCTGAAGTGAAAGTGGGAAGCAATCAATTAAGCTTCCCTGTTGTGAATGTGTTAGAAATGAATTCTGAGCAGAAGCTCCCTCCGGTGGTTACAAACAGTACTGAACTATTCAATGAAGATTGTGAAGATTGGCAATCAGGTGTTACAGACTGGTCTTATATAAGGGAGGTTCCCTCCCATCAGGGTTGCCGGTGATCAATTGTTCTTGTCTCAACTTTGGTTCCTGGTTCACTTGGAAGCTTGCTGTGTCTTGCCTGCATCTTCTGCTAGCAGATAAGATATTTTCTGCTTTTGTTTTTTGTGCTTGCTTTTTGCATTTTGTCTTGCACTTCTGTGGAGGTCGGCCAGGTCCCCTCCGGGGGCTTGTGCTCCTCTCAGTTCATCTGAGCCACTGTTGTTTGTTCATTTGCCTTTTCCAGTTTTTCAGTGGCTGCTGCTTAGTTTTGTTACACCAGAGAACTAATTTAGGTGATAGAGGTCGTGTGATCTCAGGTGTTTTTGCAATTAGTGAGTTGCCATTTTTTTAGGGTTTTTTGGATTGCAGTAAGTTTCCTTCCTATCCTTTTCTTTCTAGGAAGATTGTGCCCCAACGTTTGCTCATACTATTTTCTGTCTGTGTCTGTATTTCTTCTTGTCTAACCGCCATTACATGTTTGGGGGCTTCCTATGTTCTTTGGGGATCTGCTCCGGGGCAGATAGTTTTCCTCTTTTTATCTTTAGGTGTAGTTAGCTTCTCAGGCTGTGACGAGGCGCCTATGACCAACGTAGGTACGCTCCACGGCTGCCTTTAGTTGTGGTGATTAGTCAGGGTACTGCAATCCAGTAGATTGCCTGCTCTCCTCAGCTACCAAATCATAACAGTATCACCGGCCAAACTGAAAATTATATGGTACTCACAGAAGGGAAAGATAGTGTAAAAAAAAAAAAAAAAAAAAGTATCAGAGTTGTCAGTGATATTTTTTTTTTCTTTCCCTCTTTTTCTCTGGGTGCTGAGGATTTTTTTTTCTCTCAATGGAGTTTGCACAGTTGTCTGGCCGTGTGGATCAGCTTGCCACTGAAGTTCGGAGTATTGCTACCTATCTTGCAGGGTTGCCGGTTGTGGAACCTAGGATCCCCATGCCAGATTTGTGTTTAGGGGATCGAGCTAAATTTCTGAATTTCAAAAATAACTGTAAGTTGCTTTTTGCCTTAAAACCTAAGTCCTCAGGGAACGCAGCACAGCAGGTTCAAATTGTCATCTCTCTCCTGCGCGGCGATCCTCAGGATTGGGCTTTTTCCCTGACACCTGGGGATCCTGTTTTGAGTAATGTTGATGCATTTTTTCTGGCTCTGGGGTTATTGTACGATGAACCTAATGTCGCTGATCAAGCTGAAAAAGCCTTGTTGGCATTAAATCAGGGGCTTGAGGACGCTGAGTTGTACTGTCAGAGATTCCGAAGGTGGGCAGTCCTGACCAAATGGAATGATGATGCTTTGGCAGCCCTTTTTCGGAAGGGTCTGTCAGAGAATGTAAAAGATGTTATGGTGGGTTTCCCTGCTCCCTCTGGTCTCAATGATTCTATGTCATTGGCGATTCAAATTGACAGACGTTTGCGTGAGCGTAGAAGTATGCGTGGAATAGTGTTGCCTTGTGAGCCAGCTTCTGAACCCATGCAGTGTGATAGAGTGGCTTCTGGGCACAGCGTCATGAGTTTCAAAAACGCAATGGGTTATGTTTCTACTGTGGTGACGCCTCTCATGCTATTTCAGTCTGCCCTAAGCGGGGAAGACGTTTTGCACGCTCAGTTATCTTGGGTAGTGTTCAGACTAAATTTCTTTTGACTGTTACCCTGATTTGCTCCCTGTCCACATTTTCTGCTCAGGCTTTTGTTGATTCGGGAGAAGCTATTAATCTGATGGATTTTGATTTTGCTAAACGCTGTGGGTTTCCCTTGATACCCCTACGGAAGTCTATTCCCCTACTGGGGATTGATTCTACCCCTTTGGCTGAGAATAAACCCCACTTCTCTACTCAGGTGATAATGAGGGTTGAACCTGATCATCAGGAGAGTTGCAAATTTTTGGTGCTGTATAATCTGCATGACATTATTGTACTAGGTTTCCCTTGGTTACAGTCTCATAATCCTGTTTTGGATTGGAAATCTGTGTCTGTAACCAGTTGGGGCTGCCAATGTGTTAATGCCAACACTCCTGTTTTTTCTGCCTCTCCCAGGCTCAGGATGTTCCTGACATTTTGACTGATTTTTCTGATGTGTTTAGCGAAAGTAAATCTGCATCCTTGCCCCCCCATAGGAGCTATGACTGCGCTATTGAATTAGTGCCTGGTAGTAAATTCCCTAAAGGTCGCCTTTTTAACTTGTCTGTACCTGAACATGACGCTATGCGGTCTTATATCAAGGAGTCATTGGAGAAGGGTCATATCAGACCATCCTCTTCACCCTTGGGTGCCGGTTTTTTCTTTGTGGCCAAAAAGGATGGTTCATTAAGGCCGTGTATTGATTATCGTCTCTTGAACAATATCACTGTGAAATATCAACGTCCGTTACCCTTGATTTCTGACCTGTTTTCCAGGGTGAAAAGTGCTACTTGGTTTACCAAGCTTGACCTCAGGGGGGCGTATAACCTTATTCGCATTAAGCACGGGGATGAATGGAAGACGGCATTTAATACCCCAGAGGGGCATTTTGAGTACCTAGTGATGCCCTTTGGGCTCACTAATGCTCCTTCCGTCTTCCAGTCCTTCATGAATGACATTTTCAGGGATTTTGTGGATAAATTTCTGATTGTTTATTTGGATGATATCTTGATTTTTTCCAATGACTGGGACTCTCATGTGAAACATGTTCGGACTGTGTTCCAGATTTTGAGAGAGAATGCTCTGTATGTGAAGGGATCAAAGTGTCTTTTTGGCGTACAGAGGATCTCATTTCTGGATTCATTTTGTCCCCATCTGTTATTGAAATGGACCCGGTCAAGGTTCAGGCCATCTGTGATTGGGTCCAACCTACTTCATTAAAGGCTCTTCAGAGATTCTTGGGTTTTGCCAATTTTTATCGTAAATTTATTGGTAATTTCTCTGTTATTGTTAAACCATTGACTGATTTGACAAAGAAGGGTTCTGATGTGGTGAATTGGCCTCCTGAGGCAGTCTCTGCGTTTCAGGAACTTAAGCAGAGATTCACTTCTGCTCCTGTTCTACGGCAGCCTGATGTTTCTCTGCCATTTCAGATGGAGGTTGATGCCTCTTAAATTGGGGCAGGTGCCATATTGTCCCAAAGAGATCCAGAGACCTCTAAAAGTAACCCTTGTGCCTTTTTCTCTCTAAAATTTTCTCCAACTGAACGTAATTATGACGTGGGTAATCGGGAGTTATTGGCCATGAAGTGGGCTTTTGAAGAGTGGAGACATTGGCTGGAGGGAGCCAAACATCAGGTGGTGGTCCTCACTGACCATAAGAATTTGGTTTATCTGGAATCAGCCAAGTGACTTAATCCTAGACAGGCCAGGTGGGCCTTGTTTTTCACACGTTTTAATTTTGTGGTTTCCTTTCTTCCTGGCACTAAGAATGTTAAAGCGGATGCCCTCTCGAGGAGTTTCCTTGCGGACTCTCCTGAGTTATCTGATCCTGCTGTTATTTTGAAAGAGGGTGTAGTTCTTTCCGCCATCTCGCCCAATTTGAGACTGGCTCTGGAAGGGTGTCAGGAGGATAAACCCGAGCGCTGCCCTATTGGGAAATTGTTTGTCCCAGACCGGTGGAAAAAAAGAGTGTGATGTCTGAGATTCATTTTTCCGCGTTGGCCGGTCATCCCGGAATTTTTGGTACCAGAGACTTGGTTAGTCGGTCCTTTTGGTGGCCTACTTTGTCTCGTGACGTCAGGGAATTTGTGCAGTCCTGCGGGACTTGCTCTCGCTCCAAGCCTTGCTCTCGCTCTAGTGGTTTGTTGATGCCATTGCCTGTGTCCAAGAGACCATGGACCCATATCTCTATGGATTTCATTTCCGACCTCCCTGTTTCTCAGAGAATGACCGTTATCTGGGTGATTTGTGATAGGTTTTCCAAAATGATACATCTTGTGCCATTACCTAAGTTGCCTTCCTCCTCCGAATTGGTGCCTTTGTTCCTTCAGCACGTGGTTCAGTTACACGGCATTCCTGAGAACATTGTGTCTGACAGAGGAGTCCAGTTTGTTTCCAGATTTTGGAGGACTTTTTGTTCTAAACTTGGTGTTCAATTGTCTTTCTCCTCGGCTTTTCATCCTCAGACCAATGCACAAACTGAGAGAACAAACCATACATTGGAGACTTATCTGAGATGCTTTGTGTCTGCTGATCAAGATGACTGGGTCTCTTTTTTGCCTTTGGCTGAGTTTGCTCTTAATAATAGGGCTAGCCACTTTGTGGCTCTGCCACTTTGATGTCTCCATTTTTCTGCAATTTTGGGTTTCACCCTCGATTTTCTTCGGGACAGACGGAGGCTTCTGTCTGTCCAGGTGTTGACTCTGTTGTGGAGCGTATGCAGCAGATTTGGGACCAGGTAGTGGAGAGGTTGTTCCTCTCTCAGGAGAGGGCCCAGCGGTTTGCCAACCGGCATACGACTGATGGTCCTCGGTTTGAAGTGGGGGACTTGGTCTGGCTGTCCTCAAGAAATATCCCTATGAGAGTTGCATCTCCTAAGTTTAAGCCTAGGTTCATTGGACCTTATAAGATCATGGAGATTCTTAATCCTGTTTCCTTTCGTTTACTTCTTCCAGGGACATTTAAGATCCATAATGTGTTCCACAAGTCCTTATTGAAGAGGTTTGTCGAGCCAGTGGTTCCTATGGCTGCGCCTCCTGACCCTGTTTTGGTTGAGGGCAATCTGGAGTATGTGGTTGAGAAAATATTGGATTCTCGTTTTTCTAGACGGAAACTCCAGTATTTGGTTAAGTGGAGAGGTTATGGTCAGGAGGACAATTCTTGGGTGTTTGCTTCGGACATCCATGCTAGGAGACTGATCCATGCGTATCAGAGCTCATCCTGACCGACCTGGTTGCCCAAATGAGGGTCCAGTGACCCCTCCTCAAGGGGGGGGTACTGTTGTGAATGTGTTAGAAATGAATTCTGAGCAGAAGCTCCCTCTGGTGGTTACAAACAGTACTGAACTATTCAATGAAGATTGTGAAGATTGGCAATCAGGTGTTACAGACTGGTCTTATATAAGGGAGGTTCCCTCCCATCAGGGTTGCCGGTGATCAATTGTTCTTGTCTCAACTTTGGTTCCTGGTTCACTTGGAAGCTTGCTGTGTCTTGCCTGCATCTTCTGCTAGCAGATAAGATATTTTCTGCTTTTGTTTTTTGTGCTTGCTTTTTGCATTTTGTCTTGCACTTCTGTGGAGGTCGGCCAGGTCCCCTCCGGGGGCTTGTGCTCCTCTCAGTTCATCTGAGCCACTGTTGTTTGTTCATTTGCCTTTTCCAGTTTTTCAGTGGCTGCTGCTTAGTTTTGTTACACCAGAGAACTAATTTAGGTGGTAGAGGTCGTGTGATCTCAGGTGTTTTTGCAATTAGTGAGTTGCCATTTTTTTAGGGTTTTTTGGATTGCAGTAAGTTTCCTTCCTATCCTTTTCTTTCTAGGAAGATTGTGCCCCAACGTTTGCTCATACTATCTGTGTCTGTATTTCTTCTTGTCTAACCGCCATTACATGTTTCGGGGCTTCCTATGTTCTTTAGGGATCTGCTCCAGGGCAGATAGTTTTCCTCTTTCTATCTTTAGGTGTAGTTAGCTTCTCAGGCTGTGACGAGGCGTCTAGGACCAACGTTGGGGTACGCTCCACGGCTGCCTTTAGTTGTGGTGGTTAGTCAGGGAACTGCAATCCAGTAGATTCCAACCTCTCTGGTGTATTGCCTTTTTTGCCTGCTCTCCTCAGCTCCCAAATCATAACACTTCCCACACTAATTAATTCCTCTCCTGCCAGCCGGGAGATTAGCTCATTCCTTCGGGGTTTACAGCTGAGCTGCCAGCTGTAAACCTGTTAACCCTTTCCGATGGATTACAGCGTGGGACCTGACTGAGCAGCGGATAGGTAAGAATAAGCTTGCTTTATTATTTTATTTTTATTACAGGAGAACAAGGGCTTCGCACGGATTACCTGTACAATAAAAGATGATCAAAAACTATCTATTTCATTAAAATGATTTTTCATTAATGTGTGTGTGTATTTTCTAACCATTTTATACAATAGGATTAATAATTGAGAGTTGTCTAATTGACAACTCTCAATTATTAACCTGGCTTAAAGTCACCTTCCAATAGCAAGGTGGCTTTAACCCATTATTAACCCATTCGCCACCGCTACAGGGCAATGGGAATAGACGGGCTAAGTGCCAGAAAGGGCGCATCTAATTATAGATTCGCCTTTTCTGGGGTGGCTGGGGGCAGATGTTAGTAGCCAGGGGGGGGCACAAAATAAATGCACCCTCCATAGGCTATTATCTGCCCCCAGTCGCTGGCTTTGCCTGTCTGGTGGAGAAAATAGGGCCGGAGCCCACGCATTTTTTTTCAACGAATTTAACACTTTAATCAACCCCTACATGTATGAAATTTTGCACACATATATTCATGTAATTGTTAGTGAAAAACATATATCAAACTACATGAAATGACATGGTTAACTGTATGTAAACCATGTGTCATTTCATGTCGGGTCTGTAATTTAACAAAAGCTGGCAATTGAATTAGCGGCTATTATACTATGTAGAAGTGTATGACATATCTATATATATATATATATATATATATATATATATAATATAGATATGTCACAATGAGATATATCTATAATATAACGGTGGGAGCGTCACTCTGTCTGAAGCCTTTATAGACTGCGCAAGCGCGACACGCCTGCGCAGTCTGGCTCCAGACAGAGTGATGCATCCAGAGCGGTGAGTACTCTGTATGGCGCCGGAGATCGCGGTATGCGTACTGGATGCATACCGCGATCTCCGGCGCCATACTCACATACTTACCTGACCGGGAGGAGCGTTGCCACGGCGCTTCTCTTCTCCCGGGGCAGGAGACCAGGAGTGCGCGTCGGATCGCGCATGCGCAATAGCGCTATCCGGCGCCATTTTGCTGAAGACACATTTACAGTGTGTCTTCAGCAATATGGCGCCGGACCGCGCGGTATGGGCATGCGCGTACTCCGTCGCCGCTCTCCTCCCCCGGCGTCCAGCTGAACGGAACAGCGCTGGAGCCAGGATGAAAGGTGAGTATAAATGTTTTTTTTTTTTTGGGGTATCTGTGCAGTTTAATAGCGGTGAGGGGGCCATGCACATCAAGATAGGGGGGCGTGAGGGGACCATGCATATCAGGATTGGGGAGGGGACCATGCACATCAGGATTGGGGGGGTGAGGGGACCATACACATCAGGATTGGGGGGGTGAGGGGACCATACACATCAGGATTGGGGGAGTGAGGGGACCATGCACATCAGAATTGGGGAGGGTGAGGGGACCATGCACATCAGGATAGGGGGGTGAGGGGACTATGCACATCAGGTTTGGGGGGTGAGGGGACTATGCACATCAGGATTGGGGGTGAGGAGACTGCACATCAGGATTGAGGAGTGTGAGGGGACCATGCACATCAGGATAGGGGGGGTGAGGGGACCATGCACATCAGGATTGGGGGGGTGAGGGGACCATGCACATCAGGATTGGGGGGTGAGCGGACCATGCACATCAGGGTTGTGGGGTGAGGGGACCATGCACATCAGGACTGGGGGGGTGAGGGGACCATGCACATCAGGGTTGGGGGGTGAGGGGACCATGCACATCAGGATTGGGGGGTGAGGGGACCATGCACATCAGGATTGGGGGGGGTGAGGGGACCATAAACATCAGGATTGGGGGGGTGAGGGGACCATGCACATCAGGGTTGGGGGTTGAGGGGACCATGCACATCTAGATTGGGGGGTGAGGGGACCATGCACATCAGGATTGGGGGTGAGGGGACCATGCACATCAGGATTGGGGGGGTGAAGGGACCATGCACATCAGGATTGGGGGGTGAGGGGACCATGCACATCAGGATTGGGGGATGAGGGGACCATGCACATCAGGATTGGGGGGTAAGGGGACCATGCACATCAGGGTTGGGGGTGAGGGGACCATGCACATCAGAATTGGGGGGTGAGGGGACCATGCACATCAGGATTGGGGGGTGAGGGGACCATGCACATCAGGATTGGGAGGTGAGGGGACCATGCAGATCAGGATTGGGGGGAGAGGGGACCATGCACATCAGGATTGGGGGGTGAGGGGACCATGCACATCAGGATTGGGGGTGAGGGGACCATACACATCAGGATTGGGGGGTAAAGGGACCATGCACATCAGGATTGGGGGGTGAGGGGACCATGCACATCAGGATTTGGGGGTAAGGGGACCATGCACATCAGGATTGGGGGGTGAGGGGACCATGCACATCAGGATTGGGGGGTGAGGGGACCATGCACATTAGGATTGGGGGTGAGGGGACAATGCACATCAGGATTGGGGGTGAGGGGACCATGTGTCACGGGTGTGTCGCTGCGAAGATCGTCGCGATTGCACACCCTGACTTCTCACAGCTGAGTTTCTGGTGCTGGGTGTTTTTCGGCAAAGAGGGAGTTAATTCTTCCTCTCTCTGTGCTGGATTACACCAGCCTCGCTCAGCTGCAATTAATGTTGTGATAATTGGTTTCCTTCAAATACCTGCCTGTCTGCTGGGGAAGTGTCGGTGAAAGCATTCATGCAGACCAGCAGAGCGGATCGTTGTATGGTGAAGGCTGAAGTTAAGAATACCTGTGTGGTCTTTTTCCCCTCCTCGCTTTATCATTTATCTCCGTACCCGTTGGTGTCCCCTCTGTTTCCTGTGGTGTGACTTTTCTATGCAAGGTGGATTTTAGTTTACCCCTTGTACTGTCTCGTTCGTTTATTACTGTGTTTAGACATATACCTACCAGTCCCCGGTGTGTGATCAGGGTCCTGCTCAGGGATCCTCAGGAGGTAGGGATTACGCTGGCAGCCTGGACCTCTGTACCATCAACAGTACCTCCAGGTAGAGGGATTAGTCAGGACCCCAGCTTAGGGTCAGCATAGACCCCAGACCTCCTCTATGCAGTAACAGCGTGACACCATGCACATCAGAATTGGGCGTGAGGGGACCATGCACATCAGGGTTGGGGGGTGAGGGGACCATGCACATCAGGATTGTGGGGTGAGCGGACCATGCACATCAGGATTGGGGGGTGAGCGAACCATGCACATCAGGGTTGGGGGGGTGAGGGGACCATGCATACCAGGATTGGGGGGGTGAGGGGGGCCATGCACATCAGGATTGGGGATGAGGGGACCATGCACATCAGGATTGGGGGGTGAGGGGACCATGCATATCAGGATTGGGGGGTAAGGGGGCCACACACATCAGGATTGGGGATGAGGGGAACATGCACATCAGAATTGGGGGTGAGAGGACCATGCACATCAGGATTAGGGGGTAAGAGGACCATGCACATCAGGATTAGGGGGTGAGGGGACCATGCACATCAGGATTGGGGGGGTGAGGGGACCATGCACATCACGATTGGGGGGGTGAGGGGACCATACACATCAGGATTGGGGGTGAGCGGACCATGCACATCAGGGTTGGGGGGTGAGAGGACCATGCACATCAGGGTTGGGGGGTGAGAGGACCATGCACATCAGGGTTGGGGGGTGAGGGGACCATGCACATCAGGATTGGGGGTTGAGGCGACCATGCACATCAGGATTGGGGGGTGAGGGGACCATGCACATCAGGATTGGGGGGTGAGGGGACCATGCACATCAGGATTGGGGGGTGAGGGGACCATGTGTCATGATCCCAGTGCAGGTTTGGCCTGCACACCAGGGGTTAATGTCTTGATCCTAGTGCGGGCTCTGACCTGCACACCTGGGGTTTATTATTATGGCCTCTCTTTGGTTCGGGGAGAGCTTCTTATAGCCCTAGGAAGCTCCAATCCCCGTCAGTTATACTTTTGCCCTTGGCTGAGTGTGTTGACCCCTGATTGCCTGTGCCTTGTGCCTGTGTTCTAGTTTGTTTGTATGGTTCTGACCCGGTTCTGTTTCCCGTTGTGATTTTGCCTCTTGATTCTGTACTGTGTATATGCTTCTCTGGTTTTCTGACTCCTGCCACATCCCTGACTATTCATGATTTGCCTGCTCCTTGTGTACTGCGTTGTCTCTCACGTTTACTGACCTCGGCTTGTCTTGGATTCCGTCTCCCTCTGGTGCCCCGTCCTCTACCTGGTGTCCGGTGACCCCCTTTCCATTCTCCAGGGTCCCAGTAGCTCCCTGCACTCATCCCGAGCTACAGGACGCTAAGCTCCGCCCCCTGGGGTCACATGACCGCAGGTCCTGGCAGTACACTCACCACTTGGTGTTCTGCTAACTCCAGCTCTGCTGTATTGCTATCGTCTTGCCCAGCACTCGGGCGCTGTGAGTACCGCTGTCACAGGCCGTCGGAGGCTCCCACTGTCAGAGCTGCTGAAACCGCTGGTAAGTGCCCACCTAGCAGTTTCTCGTGATACCATGCACATCAGGATTGGAGGGTGAGCGGACCATGCACATCAGGATTGGGCGATGAGGGGACCATTCATACCAGGATTGGGCGATGAGGGAACCATTCATACCAGGATTGGGGGGGTGAGGGGACCATTCATACCAGGATTGGGGGGTGAGGGGACCATTCATACCAGGATTGGGGGGTGAGGGGACCATTCATACCAGAATTGGGGGTGACGGGACCATTCATACCAGAATTGGGGGGTGAGGGGACCATGCATTCCAGGATTGGGCAGGAGGTGACCTTGCATACCAGGATGAGGAATGGGGTGCCATGCATAGTAGATTTGGGTGGGGGTGAGGGGACCATACATACCAGGATAGGGATGAGGGGTGCAATGCATACCAGAATAGGAGGGGGGAAGCACATACCAGAATGGGAGACCATGTACCTATAAAAATGCTTGCAACCCGGGCGTAGAACGGGTTCATCACTAGTATATATATATATATATATATATATATATATATATATTGTATTCTATGTGTATATATCTATTCTTTATTAAAGCTGTCAGTGTGATTTTACAGTATAGCCGGGGATGAATTGCCGGCTTTTCTAAAGGACACCGATGCGATTCAATCGCAAGTCAAACGTGCGGTCCGTTTCGTTTATAATCAGATTTTTCATCACACCCATAGACTTGCATTGGCGATTCTCGACCCACAATCGGTGACAATCGCAGCATGCTGCGATTGCACTCGCACGTATAAAACGGACCACAAAAAATCTGATACTGGGAGCTGCTCCATAGATTAACATTGGTCCGACTGCAATGCGATATTTCATCGCTTTGCAGTCGTACGATTTTGTCGCCAGTGTGACCCCGGCCTTATACTGAAGCTACAAAATACAACAGTCCTAAACCCGAGTGGTGAATACAGTGAAGTAAGGGTATGTTTCCATGGTCAGGATTGACTCAGCATTTGCTCAGGATTTGACGCAGGTGAAATCTGCACTAAATCTGCATCTGAGGTCACTGGCAGGTCACATGCGTTTTTTGATGCGTTTTTCATTACATGTGGGTTTTATTGTCACTTGAAATAAAACCAATTGAAAGCTGGCTTCTGGGAAGGAAAAAAAAAGTGATTTCCTGTTTGCAGATATATTAGGGTATGTGCCCTTGCCCACAGTCAGTAAAAGCTGTGGGTTGGCCACTGCATACATCTACAGCGTTAAACCCGCAGCGTCCAGATGTTACAGCACAGTGGATGGGATTTCAAGAAATCTCATGTCCACTATGCATTCAAAGAAGCAGGAGGCAGACCTGCGTAAACGGACATGCGGCGCCTCTTTCCAGAACGCAGCATGTCTATTTCAATTGCTGAGACACTTAGTTCCAGCAGCGTAAATTTCCCATAGACTATATAGGTAAAACAGCATCTAATTATTAGTCACATGCGTGATAACTGCAGAAACGCAGCTTACTGCGCATGTGTACTAATTTACCATACATATGTTTAATTTTATGTCACATCCGGAAGTACGTGTCAGGGAGGTGTCACACTTGCCCCCCACTGCCGCCGGCACTTGAACCAGCATGTGCGACTGCATAGAAATACATGCAACGGCACACTCAGGTCCCGTGTGGCGGCGGCAGTGGTGGGTGTTGATGTGAGAGACCCGCTCGAGTTTCTCATCTAAAACGCGCAAGTGTGACACCGGCCACACACGAAGTTCCTGAAAGCAGGGAGAGGTCAGTAATATGTATTGTCCTTTGCTTTTTTTTTTTTTTTTTTTTTACTAAATAAAATTTAAAAAAAAAAAAAAATAGCGTGGCGTCCTCCTATATTTGTTAACCAGCCAGAGTAAAGCAGACTACTTGGACTGGTATTTCAGGCTGATATGGATCCAGTATCCATGAACCTTACCACCCTGATAAAAGCAGGCCCAGCAGTCTGCTTACCTTGGATGGTTAGCAAAAATAGTGAGATCTCATCAAAAAAAAAAATAGCATAAGGTCCCCCTATTTTTGGTAACCAGCCAAGTAAAAAGCAGTCGCTGAGGCCTGGTATTCTTAGGCTGGCAAGGCCCATGGATTTTGGCCTTCACCTGCCGAAAAATAATAGCCACAGCAGCCCCACAATTGGGGCATCCAAAGATGCGCCAATAGTGGCACTTCACCCAACTCTTCCCACTTGCCCTGTAGAGGTAGCAAGTGGGGTTTATATTTGTGGGGTAGATGTCACCTGTGTTTTGTCCGATGACATCAAGCCCACCGACTAGTAATGGAGAGGCGTCAATAAGATACCTATCCATTACTAATCCTATAGTTATATGGTCGATAAAGACACAGCCAGAAAAAAGTCCTCTATTTTAAAGAAACAGCAAACTCCCTTTATTATTCTTAACTAAACCATACTTACAATCATGCCTAATCCATGCGAGGACCTTGGTCTCCTGTAATAAATGTAAAATAATAAACCAACACAAATACTTGTCCGATGTAGTCCTAAATAACGAGTGCCCACGCCGACTCCAGCTCTACTACATTTGGATGCCTGGCTCAGCCTGACATCCAGACACAGCAGAGCTTGTAGATAACCACCGGAGACAGCTCGGTCTCCAGCAGTCACCTGCACTGCAGTCCTCACGGTCAGTTGACCTTGAGAACTTGCCTAGTGACCGGAGATAACACCGGCAGTCACGTGCACCGCAGTTCTCGCCGTCAGCTCAGTCATCGCGAGAACTGCAGTGGATGCAAACTTCTGGCGGTGTCACAAGGTAAGACATTATTTAACTTAGTACACATACGTAGTAAGCTGCTTTTCCGCAGTTATTACGCATGTGACTAATAATTATCATATACTTGCGTATAAGCCGAGATTTTTAGCTCATTTTTTAAAGCTGAAAGTCCCCCTCTCGGCTTATACGCGAGTCATACACCGGGCGTCGGCGGGTGTCAGAGATCATTCTCACCCCTCCTGGCACGGTCTCTGCAGCCCCTGCTTCTCCCAAGGTCTCCGGCGCCTGTGTTCAGGTCACGTGGTACCGATCATTAAAGTCATCAATATGCGCATATTCAAAACTTTAATGAGCAATACCACGTGACCGCTGAAACCTGGAAGAGCAGAGGCGCGGAGACCATGGAAGAAGCAGGGGCTGCAGAGACCGTCCCAGGAGGGGGTGAGTATGATGGGGGAGGACGGGGAGCAGAGCAATATTCACCTGTCCCCGTTCCATCGCCGATCTGTCCTCCGCGTCCTCTGACTGACGTTCAGGTCAGAGGGCCCAATGACGTCGTCAGTGTGCGCCCTCTACTGAACGTCACTGCAGAGGACCAGGGAGACAGAGTGGCGTGCAGCGATGGAACGGGGACCGGTGAATATCGCCAGTGCAGGGGGCCTGAGCAAGCGGCAAAACAGGCACCTGGCCCCCATAGCGCGCCGGTGTCCCCGCCTGCTCAGGATACCGACACTGGCCCCCAGCGACGAGAGGTGAGTATGTCAATTTTTTTTTTATTGCAGCAGTAGCAGCAATATATGGGGGGGTATTTATCTATGGAGCATCTTGTTGGGCCACCATTAACCCTTGTGCAGCATTCTATGGGGGTATTTATCTATGGAGCATCTTGTTGGGCCACCATTAACCCTTGTGCAGTATTTTATGGGAGGTATTTATCTATGGAGCATCTTCTTGGGCCACCATTAACCCTTGTGCAGCATTTTATGGGGGGTATTTATCTATGGAGCATCTTTTTGGACCACTATTAATCCTTGTGCAGCATTTTATTGGGGTGATTATCTATGGAGCAAACTTCTTGGGCCACCATTAACCCTTGTGAAGCATTTTACGGGGTGGTATTTTATCTATGAGCATCTTTTTGGACGACCATTAAACCCCTTTAAATTTCCCTCGGACGT
>JARQOD010013561.1:0-15012 GCA_033576555.1 Oophaga sylvatica
AGCCCCTTTGGGTTTGCACCTAGTTCACATTACTGGAAGTGCCAGTCATTTTTTTTGTTTTTTGAAGTTAGCTTCTAAAAGACACCCCCCCCACCAGGTGGTGTTTTTAATTACACCGGGCCCCTATTTACCCATAAATCGGCATACTGACAGGGGTCATTTTCACCCAAAAATTCAATATCGCCTAATAGAGGATTTTCACTTGGGTTTAGGGACTCACAGAATTAAAGACCACCTTGACGGGGTTTTGGGGTTTTAAAATTTTTGGGCCAAATGTTTATACTAACTCTAAAATTTTCCTTATATCCAAACCTTTTGCTATCAAATTTCATGTTTTTCTATTTTGCATGCTTTAATGTTTGAGGCAGCCTTTTTTTGGATCAGTAACCTGTACCGTCCCTGAACCCTTGACCTTGTACCCATTTTTTCCTATTGGAATTTTGGGAACCCTCGGGATTTTGGGAACCTTCATTGAAAAATCCACTTTGCAGGGATTTATGTAACAAGAAAGATCCTGAACCTGGGGAAGAGTGTTTGCTGAGCTTAATTACTCGGCCTGCTGTTCTCCTGTTTTTTGTATTGCAAACGTTGACTATTTTTCCCACTTGTATAAGAATTTCAAACCTTCTATACAAACCGTGACCCTGGATTTCACGCACCCAAGCACAAGACGCTATAGAACGACTACTACATTACAAATTCGAACCCCAAACTTTAGGTCTCTGGGTCGGGAAAGCTGTTCTCTTAACTGTGGATATCAGATGCCCGGGATTGTACTTTCTGTGATGACGTGGTTGTGATTTTTCCAAAACCTTTTCCGGGGACAATCCCTTATTTTTTTTTTTTCTGCGTGTTCCACGGGAAACACTATTGTTTTTTTTTCCTTCCTTTTTTGTGTCTGCTGTAAAATTGGGTATCAATTCCGGATTTAACTTTCTGTGATGATGTGGGTTTTGACTTTTTACACCCATTTCCAGTGAGCATTCCCCTTTAATTTTTTTTTTTCTCTCAGTGTTACCACAGAAACACTATTTTTTTTTTTTTTTCTTCCCTCCCTCCAGACTCCCCGTCTTAAAAAGATCTGGAAAATGGGGGCCCGCAAAAGAACTTTTTGGGGGTGACTGATAAATCCTTGCAGATTTTTAACTAAAAAAACCCTTTTTTACAAACTACAGGACCTCACTAACAAATTTGCAAGTGTTTGGACAGACTGCCCAGGATTTCGAGCCAGGATTGAGGTTCTAAGGACGAGTCCAGCCCTCCCTACCCCATTTTTCGGGATTCCTAAGTTCCCCCTTTTTCTTTTTGGCGTGAACGAGAAATTCGGGGGGATTTTTAATCAATGCAATTTTTTTTTTTTTCTGCACAGTTTCACAATTTCCACTAACTCTAAATGCTTACTATAATTATGTTGTTACCAACAACTTTTGGGGGAAAAACCCCGATTGAGACTGGGGTGAATGTTTTGGACATCTTGATGCTTTCATTTCAGCCATGGGCAGGTTTTTGATGCCCCCAATCGAGGTGAAACGCTGAAGCACCCATTTGCTTGCGCCAAGGTAAGCACTCGGAACTGAATATCCCTTGATTTCAGGAGATGGGCCCTTGTACCACCTGGACGTTCCGCCAAAAAATCTATTTTTCAAAAGGGGGTTATCTCCACAATTTAAAAATAACTTGCCTGCCCCCCCCCCCACTGCGTTGGTGATTTTAATTAACTACTGAAATCCTATTGATACCGTCTGACTGAACGCAGGCAAGAAAATTTTTTTGAAACAATCGCACTAACCTTTTCCTACCTTCCTTCCCCTAAGAACCCTTTTGAGTGGGATCACACGGAACCTAAACCTAACACATCGGGTAGACTCTTTACAACAGGGGTTAGTGATGCACGAAAGGGAACATTTTTTTTAAAAGGGAATCTATTTTCTATTTGGTAATCAGGGCACTTCTTATAAACTGCCCCAGCCGTTCTTTGAAACTACTGCAGCACTCATTCACTGTGAGTGTGCGAGGGGGACTATCAGTTCGAGCCTCAGCCCCAGAGAGATCTGCACAACAGATCTTGATTTCTCGGACTTAAACTCCGTTACTTCTGAGACGTTACTGGTAAACGCTGAAATTTTTTCAATCCCTCACGGGTCCCAGCGAGTTAAAAAAAACAATTCTCATTGCTTTCTTTCCATCAACTCGGGTTTTTACCCCTTTGGGGTGTCTACTCTGCTATGATCGACTCAGGGCAAGGGAAAAATTTTAGGATGTCCCCTTTTGCTCTGAAACGGGGATACGTTCAGTGAAAAAGGCACCCATACAGAGGAAACTTGGATGGCTCCCTGCTGACCTCTGGACCAGTGGATCAGGAAACAGACCCTTTTGAGGGTTCTTTGGGAAAGATCTCAAGAGAAACTGCCCTTTTAAAATTTATCTCTTCTCCCCTTTTTTCCCCATTATTCAGGAAACCATGGCTGCAGCCAAATCCTACCTTTAACGGGGAGACCAAGGTTTACATTTCCAGAGAAACAATGATCCAAAAGTTCAGCTTGCTCTTTTTCCAAAAGACCAGTCATCCCTGAACTCCCAGCTGTAATCAACAGGGTTAGCATTCCGAACTGCAAAAAATCGGGAACGGCCTTTTTGGCTGATGGGAAATTTTCCGATTCCGATACCGATATTTTCGTTTAGGGATACCGGGAATGGGGATTGTCACTGTCACGTCAGTTCCGTCGGCCCTCGTCAGGAGTCAGCGGCACTTCCCTTGCAAAAGATCTCCGGGGTCACATCCCGACTGTTTAGGGCCGCAATCTTCTTTCCCCGGCGGTCCACGTTTTTCCCCGCGATAAGCAGTGACTGCTGGGTAAACCCGGCCCCTAAAGCATCATCCGATGACGCACCGCCGGGAAGCAGTAATCACTGTGCGCGTCCCCCGTGACAGGGTCCCTGTCATTTTCGATGTAGCAGAGTTGGATCGCGTGGGACTGCCCTTATGGGGCTGCTCGGGCAGGTGGAAACGTTTGGTTTGTTTTTTTTTTTTTTTTAAAATCATGGGGTCGCAGGAATAGAGTACAATAAAAAATTTAAAAAAAACTGTGTTTTCTCTTTTATTTTCATTAAAAACTTTTTTCTTGCTTTTTTCTTTTTTTTTTTACATTTTAATAACTTTTGGGTTAATAATGGATCGGGTCCCTTATGACGCCTCCCTTATTAACCCTTATTCACCCTGCAACAACGTGACATTAACCCTTTTTACCCCCGCTTGCCCCCCGCTACAGGGCAAGTGGGAAAGCCGGGTAAATGCCACAATGGCAAATCTTTTGATGCGCCAAATTGGGGCGCTGTACCTGGTATTATCAGCTGTTTTGGGGCCCAAAACCCCTGGCCTTGACATCTTTTTAAAACCAGGCCGCACAGTCTGCATTTTACTTGGCTGGTAACAAAAAAAGGGGGGGTCCCCCCCCGTTTTTTTTTTTTAGGGATCCCCTATTTTTTTAACCACCAAGCTAAGCAATCGTGGCCTGGTATTTTCAGGGTTGCAAGTCCATGAATTGGATCCTATTCCTTACCAGCCCGAAAAACCCGGCCCCAGCGGTCTGCTTCACGGCTGGGTTAACAAAAATAGGGGGACCCCACCCAATTTTTTTCGGGAATCCCCTATTTTTTTTTTTCAGCCAAGATATCAGACTGCTTGGCCGGTTATCAGGCTGGAAGGTCCAGGATCTTGGCTCCCTTTAAAAGCCGAAAATCCAGGCTACGGCTGCTTCACTGGGTGGTTAACAAAAAAAGGGGGACCCCACCCCAATTTTTTTTTAGGGATCCCCTATTTTTTTTAATCGCCAAGATAGCAACTGCTTGGGTTGATTATCGGGTGGGAAGGTCCGGATCTGGCTCCTTAACAGCCTAAAATCCAGGCCCCCACGTCTGCTTCATCGGCTGTTAAAAAAAAAAGGGGGGACCCCACGCCATTTTTTTTTCGAAGGGAACCCCATTTTGTTAACAGTTTCCCCCCCGTCACTGATTGGTCCCGGCGACTAATGAAAGGGAAAGCAATCAATTAAGCTTTCCACAAAGGGGCCCCGTCCACTAGCATATCGCAAAACCGAGATCGCGCTGAGTCACTATTTTTGTACCAGCACGAGCTCACCACGTATCGCGGTGTGACATTCAGCGACGTCAGCCCCCCTGCCGGTTTCGCTGATCTCGCTGAAAGCAGGACCTTTTTTTATCGTTTTTTTCCCCCCGTGACGGGCAACATCGCTGCTGGAAGGCGGGAGCCCAGCGACCGCGGGTAACCAAGGTACACAGGGGGTTTTTCCGGCGCGGGCCTTGCCAGAAACCCGCTGTTACCTTGGATACCCGCCCGTGCAGGGAGCGGTATCCAAGGTACACAGGGGTTTTCCAAGCGCTGCGCGTGCCTGGAAACCCCTGTGTACCTTGGTTACCAGGGGAAACGCTGTCTCCCCCTGCCACCAGCGATGCGTCCCTGCAGAGGGAAACCAGCGATAAAAAAAAGGTCCTGACATTTCTTTTTTTGGACGATCACGATACCCGGGAGGGGGGGGATCGTCGCTGAATGTCACACACAGCGAATCGTGGTAGCTCTTTCTGGGCCAAAAACTAGGCTCACAGCGTCTCGTTTCGATACGCATGGAGACGGCCCTTAAGCGATTTACCCCATGTCCTGTCCCAGATCGCTGCCTGAGCTGCCGTTTGGGAGCCAGCACGATCATTAGCGATACCCCGCGTCCACAAGTGCATATCGGTCGGGGTCGCGGGGTTTTTTTAAGTGACACCCAGCCTTTACCTCCTGTCAGGCAGGAGAGGAAAAACATTCATTTGGGGTTTTTCGGAGGGTGCAATTTGCTGCGGTCCCTGCGTAAACATTAACCCTTTCTGAAGGATTACACCGTGGGACCTGACTGTGATGGGATAGGTAAGAATAATTTTTTCTTTTTTATTTTATTTTTATTACGGAAATGGTTTTTTGCAGTAAAATAAAAGATGGTCCCAAAACATGTGCTTTATTTTTTTAAAATGATTTTTAATTAAAGTGGTGTGTTTTATTTTTATTTCATGAAATGGGATTAAAAATTTGATTTTCTTTTTGACAGCTCCAATTATTAACCTGGCTTAAGGCACCTTTAAATAAAAGGGTGGCTTTAACCCCATAAAAACCCTTCCCACCGCACGGGGCAAGGGGGAATAACGGGCAAAGTGCCAAAAAGGGGCAAATAAAATTAAAGTTTGTCTTTCCTGGGTGCCCGGGGGCAGATGTTAGTAGCCGGGGGGGCAAAAAAAGGGTCCCTCTCGGGGCTTTTATTACTGCCCCCACCCGGCTTTGCTGTCTGTTGCGAAATAGGGGGCGGACCCACGCATTTTTTTTCAGCAATTTTACACCCAATATATATTCCCTTCTTGAATTTGTGACACATATATATATAATTTTATTTTTTATTCATAACCCTTTTTACATAGTAAATAGCCCTAATTTAATTTCCGGGTTTTTTTTGAAAATGCAGAACCCGACATGAAAGACACTTTGGGTACAAGGGGTTTAAAATGGGGCTTTTCATGCCTTTGCTATCTAATTTGCACAAACAATTAAAACAGTCTATGTGTGCAAATTTCACACCTGTAGGGGTTTTAAAAAAGGGTAAATTCGTAGCAAAAAAAAAACCGTTTTTTTTACAAATGAATTTACACCCTTTAAATTTAACCCCCCACAGGGGTGAAATTTTGCACACATAACTGATTTAATTGTTGTGCAAATCAGATGCAAACACAAGAAAAAAGGTTAACCCTAAAATCACCCAAAGGTCTTTTAGTCGGGTGCTTCTTCTTTTCACTGAACCGGGTTTACCCGGGAATTGATCGGGATTTTTACTATGTAAAGGTTAAAAAAATACATATTGTATATATATAGTCACAATGACAGTAAAAATATATATATATATAATTTTCATTGTGTATATTTAGTGTTTACAAGGAAAGAATGGGGTTTTTTTATTGCGATATTTTGTTCCCATAGACTTACCTGGACTTCCGTACGGGATGGGGTACGCCGATATTTTAGTGATATCGGCGATCCCATTCCGATTCCGATACTTTAGGAATCGAAATATCGCTCAACCAAATCGGACTTTTGGGGTTTTAGTGACAAGAAGAACGCGCCATTTCCCCCTCACCGCCATATGATTGTCCAATTAATTATGCCTGGAGCAAGATACTTTTTGGTAAGATCACCCCCCCGGGGGGGCCCGAGCAAAAGGCTTTAAAAGATTACATAGACGAGAACTAGCCAAGGCTTCATACCCCCTCTTCATCTCCTGCGGGCACCCATCTTTTTTGTAAAGAAGAAAAATATCTCTAGACCATGCGAGACTATAGGGAACTCAATAAGGTTAAAGAAACCTTATCCTTTCCTTAATCCCGAGTTTTTGAGAGGTGCGACATGCCAAAAATTTTTTTCTAAACTAGATCTCCGTGGGGGCCCATAAATTAGTCCGTATTAACCTGGGGGGAAGAAACTGCATTCAGGCAGCTAGACCTTTGAAAACAGTCATGCCTTTTGGTCTAGTACCGCCCCACCACTTTTCCAAAACTTTTTGGGGAATGACATCTTTAGGGGCTCCTAATACATTCGGGTTTTATTTTGGGGATATTTTAATTTTTTTTTAACCCACAAGGGAAAATCATGAACAGTGAGAATGGTCTTGGGAAATCTAAGACAAAACACTTTTAACAAATTGAAAAGTTGAATTCCCTAGACCGAAATCAATTTCGGGGGATGTACTGTCTACACAAGGAATTAGAAAGGATACCAAGACCCAAGCCATCAAAGGGTTGGCCAAATCCTAGAAAAGTGAAGGGGGTGCAGCGCTTTATGGGGTTTTCCAACTTCTATGACTTTTTATTTGGAATTTTTTCCCGAGGAGTTCACCATCACCCAACTTACCCGGGAAAAAGCAGGGTTTTCCTGGGCTCCCCAACCCAGGGAACATTTTCCCTCTAAAAGATAAATTACCACTGCACCTATCTTAGACATCCCAACCCCGAACTTTTCCCTTCAAAAGAGGGGGATGCTTCGACGGGCCGGGGACTATACCTCCAAAAAACGGGTGAAAAATGCCCTTGCACCCCTGGCCTTTTTTTCCCAGCAGTTTCTTGGGCTGAGAGGAACAACAGGGGGCAATAAAGATTTTGTTGGCCATTACCGCCCAAAAAGAGACCCCTTTTTCAGGGACTGCAAAAAGCAAATGTCGTCCGAAAGACCCTCGAACCTTTAATTTACAGGCGGGAAGTCCCGACCCTCGCCAGCTCGCTGGGAAACTTTTCTAAACCAATTTAATTTTTATCATTTCTTATAGACCAATCCGCATGGAAAGCGATGCACTCTCTAGGATTTATTTACAGAGACACGTCACTTTCTCCCCCCCTAAGACTATTCTTCCGACCTAATTCCTGGGGGTGACATAATCAAGACCACTTAAGACTCAAGGGAACATACTGCCCGGGTTTTTTTTTGGCACAACCCCCCAAAGGGCTAATCTGTCTTTTAAAATGGTGTGTGGATTCAGGGACAAAAGTCTTTAATTCCGAAACAGTCAGATTAAGAGTATTTCAACCATTCACATTCCCGATGGCGGGCATGGGAATTCAAAAAACACAGGGAATTTCTTTCTCGTTTCTTTTGGTGGGCCCCCTTGCAGGGAAGGGTGTTTTAAAATATGTCACTTCAGTGAATCTTGCAAGATGCAAAACACCCGCTCCTCCCAACGGTCTGTTGCAACCCTTTCCACCCCGTTCCCCCCTGGGGGCCATTTCTAGGACTTCATTTTGGGTTACCCAAACCCCTCAAGGGGGAACACCATTCAGGGTGGGTTATCGTTTAACAAAAGCAGCCAATTTATTCCTTGTGTCCGCTTACCCACGCAAGACAGACATCAATTTGATGATTTAAAAAAAAGTTTTGTTTTCATGGAGTACCAGATAGGTTTTTTGGATCGGGGGGCAATTCACTTCAAGGTTTTGGGGAAAATTTCTGTCAGCTTGACATTAAAGTGAACCTTTCTTCGCTTTTCACCCAACTAAAGGACAGACGGAACGAACCAATCAAACCCCGGACAGTACTCGCTGCTTTATCTGCCACCTACAGGATGATTGAGTGGATCTACCCCCACGGGCTGATTCTCTTATAACAACTCTCAGAGCGCCCCTAACAGTCTCCTTTTTACTAAAAATTTTGGGTTTTTTTTCATCCTAAATTCTTCCTCGATTTCCCTAGAAACGCCTTTGCAGCATGGTGAAAAATTTCGTCTTTACAAAAGAATATGGGTCTTCAAAGGGAAATCTGGAAATTTGGGTCAGGAAAGACAAGAAAGCCGCAGATAAATTTCGTAAACCTCACCACTTTTTAAGGGAGGAGACCTGGTCGGCGCCCAAAATTTTAATTAAGAATTCCCTCATCAATTGGGGCTAAATACGGACCTTATAAAATCAGTAAAAAAATAAATGCTGTCGCTTGTCGCTTCAACTGCCCAAACAAGAAATCCACCCTTCTTTCATGTATCTCACAAAGGCTGCGACACCCAATACGTTCCCTGGACGTTCTTCTCCTTGCCCTACCCAGGCTATCGAGGGGTCAGGAAGAATTTGTGGTAAAAAGGGAAATCTAATTCCGGGTTGTATAAAAATCTTTTTACAATATTTGATTAAATGGCAGGCTACCCAGGGGAGACAATTAGGGGAACCAGCAATAACTTAATGCTCCCGCTTGCTCCATCATTTTCATAAAGGGGACCCACACAACCTGGTCTGGGGTCACCCGGGAGGTTGTCCCTAAGGGGGGAGAAATGTAAGGTTCTGTGTAAAATTTTCCGAAACTCAGTTTTTCCCAGCCATTTTTTTTTCCTTTTCTTGCTGCAGCTACTTGCCCTCAGTCAATATGAGTTTCCAGCTTGCTTTTTCCCCCCCCCAGTTCTCTCCCTTCTTTTTAAGCAGCCACAGCTGAGCAATCATGCTTCAAATAAATCTGCAGTGAACCGTGACCTTTTCCCTTTGGGAACCCCTTGGGACCTTGACTCCATTTATTTCCTATTGTGGAACTTTGGAACACCGGGGATTTTGGAACCTTGCTATTTATAAACCCCCCGTTTCAGGACTTAGGGTAACAGAAAGAATCCAAACCTTTGTGAGAGTGTTTGCTGACTTAATTTATCTGGCCTGCGGGGTTCCCCTCTTTTGTACGCAAAATTGTGACTATTTTTGCCCCTTGTATGAAGTAATACAAGACCTTCTATATCAAACCTGTGACCCTGTGTTTTCATCGCACCCAACCCAAAACCATATGAACTTTCACATCATTACATAAGGGTTTAAAAATCTTTTTGAAATTTGGGGCACTTTAAAAATTTTTTCCACTTTTTTGCCCCCAAGGTTAAAAATCTTTTTAATTACCATAAATCTAGTATAACCGATATAAGCCGACCCGCTAATTTTGCCACAAAAAACGGGAAAACTTTATAACCGAGTATAAGCCAAGGTAAAATGAGATTATCCCCCAAGGGCCCCCCACAAATGCTCCAGTTTTGTGCCCCATACGCCCCATGTTTATCCACACAAGATGCTCAAAAATGTGCCCCATATGCTGCCCGTATTGTGCCCCAAGAGCTCCAAAATTTGGGCCCCATAATCTCCATAGATTGTGCCCCCCCAAATCCCATGATTGTGCCCCATGGCTCCCCCTTTTAATTAGCCACACAAGATGCCCCATAGATTGTGCCCCTATCTCCCCAGTATTGTCCCCCCATACTCCCATGTATTGCCCCATAATGCTCCATAATTGTCCCCCATAGATCCCCAAAATTTTTCCCCCATAGTTTCCCCATAGAGGGCCCCCCATAGATGCCCCTTAGATTATGCCCAAAAGTTTTATGCCCCATGATCTCCATAGATTGTGCCCCATTATTATCCCCCCATAGAGCCCAAGTTTAATGCCCCCATAGAGCCCAAGATATGCCCCATAGAGCTCCACAATAATGCCCCCATAGATCTCCACAATTATGACATAGAGCCCCTGTTTACCCCCATAGATCTCCAAAATTTATCCCCCCCATAGATTATTATTATTATTTTTTTATTATTATATATTTATATAGCGCCATTTAATCCATGGCCTTTAAAAAAAAAGGGGGAAAAATATAGACAAACAAAAAACATGTGCTAGACAAGGGACCATAAGTAAGAGGAGAGAGGACCCGCCCCAGGGCTTACAGTCTACAGGGGTGGGTGAGAATACACTAGAGAGGGAGAGCTGGTTGTGCGATGGTTCATACACTGAGGACATTGCGGTTTTTAGGCTTGTCGAACAGGGGTCTTCAGGTTTTTTTTGAAGGTCCCCCCGTTGTTGGTGAATCTGATTTTTTGCCAGAAGTTTCCAGAGTATGGGGGAACCCGGGAGAAGTCTTGTATCGGTTGGGGGAAGAAGAGATGGGGGGGGAGTCGAGAAGGAAATTTTGAAAGGATCAAGGTTTCGTGTGGGTAGGTACGGAGACCATTCAAGATTAGGAGGAGAAAGGTTGTGGATGGCTTTGTTTTTCATGGTTAAGGGTTTTTGAACTGGACCTCGGGGCAAAGAAGCCATAAAGGGGCCTGGCATAGGGGGGAGGCAGGGAAACGGAAGACGGGTGATTAGTCGTGCAGCAGAGTTAGGATGGACTGAGGGTGCCAATCTAGAGGGAGGCCAACAGTAGGGGGTTTTGCATATCGGGGGCGGAGATAAAGGGCTGCACTAGTTTTTTTTTTGGTTTCATGGTTGGGAAGACGGATCCGGGGAAAAAATTTTTTGATTAGGCGGCGGGAGTGGCGGGGGCTTGGATATGTGGTTTAAAGAGGGGCAAGTCATGTTTACCCAAGGCCCCGAGAAATTTGGACGGGGGAAAAGCGAGCACCTTTTGACATTGATGGATACCCCTGGTGGAGGGTAAAGGGGGTGGGGGAAAGATGATGAATTCTTTTTTGTCCATGTCTTTGAGAAAGCGAGCAAAAAGAAGGCGAGAAGCAACAGACACTGGGGATTTTGGTCATAGGGGGTGAGGTCGGGCCCAGATGGGAATCTGCTGTCATCGGCGTGAAGATACGAAAAGCCGTGGGATTCTATGACGTCCCAGGCCGAAGGTGTGATGGAGAAGATAGGGGGGCCTAGGGCTGAGCCTTGGGAACACCGACAGACAGGGGGGGAGGTGAGGGGGTGGGGGTTGGAGGGGGACACAAATGTTTGGTCTTTAGGTATGAGAACCAGGATAGGGGCCAAGTCTGTGATGCCAAAAGAGGAGAACTGTAGGGGAGGGAAGGTCACGGGGCCCAAAAGGGAGAAGACAGGGCCCGGGGGAAGGAGGGGCAGAGTAGTGTCCTTGCTCTTGCTTTTGCAGGTCGTTTTGACTTTTTTAGGGCAGTTTAGTTGAGTATGCGGTCGAAACCGATTTTAACCGGTCAAAGAGGGGGGCAGGGGGAAAGGTGGGAGGGCATTTAAGAAACAGCTGTTCCCGTATTTGAGGCAAGGGGAAAGATATCGGGGGATACTAGACGCTGAGGAGGTCAGGAGGGCTTTTTGAGGGTCGGGTGATTGAAAATGTTTGAAGGGTGAAGGAAAGACACCTTTGAAAAAAGAAAGGGTTAAGAGGGTGTGAAGTAGGATGAAGCTGTGGGAAGGTTAGGGATGAGGGGACGGGGGGGTGGGTCAAACGCGCAAGGGTGAGGTGTGATCTTAAAAGGGAGCTGATCTTCGTCAGGTGGTGAAGCGGGTTTTTGGAAAAAACAGGGGTGAGTGGCTAAGGGGGGATTGGGGGGTGCGGGCCAAACCTTCTCGATAATCAACTTTTGCTTAAAGAAGGAGGCAAAGTCTTCGACGAAATGAAAAGGGGAGGGAGGGGGTGCTGTGGGGTGGGGTAAGAATTTAAAGTGTTGAAGACTGTTTAGGGTTGTGAGACGGGGGGAAAAGATGAGAAGTAAGTTTGTTTTTCGGGAAGGGACTGGATTTGAAGCTGCAAGGGGGACTGCTTGTAGCGTTGAAGTCCGGGGGGAGTGGGTTCCTCCATCTCCGCCGGTAACCCGGGAAGCCCGCTCAGTTTTTTGGTCAGGCCGTCACCCAGGGCTCCCTTTGATTGTACGATTTTTTCCTGCATGAGGGGGGGCGGGGCCCAACAATGTGGTTTTTATTGTGGGTTTTTAAAAGTGGCAGCAGCATCTGTTTATGAATGAGGCTATTTCGTAAGAGGGGGGACGGACTCAAAAAGCGATTGTAAATTGAGGGGTTTGAATTTCTGCGAGGGTGGGGATTTTGGGGGGGATCGACTAACCGAGGGGGGGAAGAAATGTCATAGTTGGGTCAAAAGGGGGAGGGGGGGTTAGTGAATTAGTGAGGGAACAGAGACTGGTGAAGATAAGGGTCCCGTGGCCCGCCTTTGGAGTGGCCCAGAGGACCATTGATGGGGCCCCAAGGGGAAGCTGTGACGAAAAATTTAGAGGCCGCCGGGGTGGAATGCAAGGGGATTTAAAAATCCATGTGATGGGGGGGGATGTCAGCAAGGGAATTTTTAGTACCCAGGGGTAAAGGGGTCGAGAAAGGTGGAGATGGCATTTCCGGGGGGGGTAAGACACCATTTGATTTTGGAGGGGGAAAGAGCACGGAGTGCACTTCAAACGGGGGAATAGCAGGAGGGTGGAATTTGAATGGGGGTAAAGGACAAAAATCGACAAGTAACCACTCCTCCACCACGTTTTGCTGGGGCGAGGGGGTGAAAAGATAAATCTGCCATAGGAAAGCGCAGGGGGAGAGGCTGAGTCAGAGGGATAGCCGGGTTTTTCAGTGAGGGCAAAAAGGGAAGTTTGTTGGTGATAAAGAGTCGTGGACAAAACATTTTTATTGCAGACGGAGCTGCTTTTCCATATGCCCCGGGTGGGGGGAAAAGGGGGGGGATGTGGTGATAGGTATGAGGTTGACAGGTTGCAAAAACGTGAAAACGGGCAGGTGTTAGAAATGATGTGGGGAGTGATGAGGAGGCCAGGATTTGGGGATAATCGCCAGCGATGAGGAAGCAACAACTTAAAAAGGGGGGGCAGGTAAAAACCCTGGTTGGGGCTGGTTTTTCTGGGAAAAAGATTTTATTGGAGGAACAGTTCTGAGGGGAAAAGGGGAGAGGCTGGGGGGAAAGGAGGGGGGAAAGACTAGTTCCTACAAAGGGGGGGGGATTACAGGGGATAGGAGAAAGAAAGGGGGAGGGGGAAAATGATAAGAAAATAAACAAGTGGTTTTAAAAACTTTACCTTTTCACCAAAATTCCCCGTCAAATTCTAGTCAATTTCACAAGTTAATTTAAAAACTTAATTTGAAATATGGGATTTGAAAATAGAAAGAGACTACGTCTGGAGCAGACCCATTGCACTGGGTTTTAAACTGAGCTAATGCCCAAACAGGGGGTTAGTGGAAAGTGGGCGAGACTGCCAGGCCAATGCAAGTTAAGGAAAGGGGCATAAAAGGGGTAGGGATTACCAACCATTCGATGTTGGGGAAGAAAAATATGGAGTAAATTAGTACCAGGAAGAGGGTGAGCAAATCAAACCATTAAACAAAACAATATACATAGCATTCAGGACATAAAAACTGGGGTTTTCATACCATTAAAAAAGCAATAACATGATGCATTCAGGAGCTAGAAAAGCTGATTTTTTATACCATTAACAAAGCAAATACAGATCATTTAGGACATAGAAAAGCTGGGGTTTTTCATACCCTTAACAAGCAATATACATGAAGCATTCGGCATAGAAAAGCGGGTTTTCATACCATTAACAAAGCAATTACATGATCATTCAGACATGAAAACTGGAGTTTTTTATACCATTAAAAAAGAAATATACATGATGCATTCAGGCATAAAAAAACGGGAGTTTTCATACCATTAAAAAAGCAATATACATGACATTCGGACATAGAAAAGCGGATTTTTCATCCCTGGGGGAACAGAAAACATCTCATCAAAAGGGGGTATGACAATCTGTAGGTTTTAGGTGGCCAAATGCATTCGAACCCTATCAATTCACAGTATGTAATTAGAAATCTGTAATTGAAAATGGATTTTAAATATATGAAAAAGATACCTGACAGACCCATTGCACGTTATATCTGCAGCTAATTTGCCAATCAGGTGTGAGTGCTCCATAATTTTAAAACCCCCATAAGCTCCATAGATATGCCCCCCAAAATGCTCCTTAAATATGCCCCCAAGATCTCCATGTATTAGCCCCCCCCAAAGAGAATAAGCCCCTTTTTGCTGCCGCAGCTGGGGCCCAAAAAACAAAAAAAAAGACATACTCACCTCTTTTTTGCGGGACCAGGTGCCAGTGCCGGGGCCCCAGCAGGGCGTTTACACCGGGGCCCCTATGGGGGACAGGGCGGTGTCACCGCTCGCTCAGGCCCCGGCACCTGCGATATTTACCGTCACCCGGTCCAACGCGGCGCCGCGTCTTCCGGTCCTCCCGCGGGAAGATCAGGCAGAGGGGGCCGTGACAGCGGTGGAACGGACAGGTAAAATCGCTTATATCACCCTTTTCCCCCAAAACCTCTGCCCTGCTCTTTTCCCCGCGGGCTCCGGGGCCAGTGTTCACATCACATGGTACCGCCATTTAAAAAATGAATATTTACTTTAATGACAACCACCTGACAGCTTAACACTGGGGCCGAGACCCTGGAAAGAGCAGGGGCTGCAGAGACCGCGCCGGGGGGGGGTAGTAAATTTTGAAAAAACTGCGCTCCACCTCACCCCGAATGACTCGAAAAAGCCGAAGGGGGAAGTTATGTTGGGACTGAGGGAGCAGGGAAAAACGGCAATACAACCAGGAGTGGAATCTACGGATTGCAGTACCCCACTAACCCCCACAACAAAGGCAGCCGTGAGGTTCCTGCGTTGGTCCAAAACCCACGTCAAGCCCGAGAGGTTAGCTACACCCAAAGAAGAAAGA
>JARQOD010013562.1:0-15003 GCA_033576555.1 Oophaga sylvatica
TTTAGCAACCATTGACTTCACAAACTGGAAATTTGCATCTAAAAAGACTTCTCCAAAACGTAAGAGAATAACCATAGAAAAGGGTGAGTTTGGGGGAGGACACAAAAAAATAAACCTTCCATTTATATAGTTTTGAAACCTAATGTTCAACAAAAGATGATTTCCTGAAAAACACTAAAGAGGTTTTTCCCATTTTAGAAAAGCCTGGTCTCCAGAAATAGATTTTAAATCCCCTCCCACATTTCGCTGTCTGCTGCGTTCCCAATTGTCTGTTATTATCTGCAAAAAAAAATTTAGACTGAGATCCTAAAGGGGTTTGATACCTTCTAATGGCTAATGAAAAGATGGTAACAAATTGCAATTTTCGGACTACTCAGGTCTTTCATCAGGGAAGACAATACAAAATCTGAAGAATCACATTTTTTACACAAGAAGATTTATTACTGCAGTTTTTTACTTTGGTAAAACTTTTTATTGTGATAAAAGCTGTCCCCAAATTTTGTGCATTTAAAAGAAAACCCCTTTGAACAGAGCCCAGAGGGAGTCAGAGTAACCGCTGCCTATTATTGGAATGGACCCCGGGGGGAATGGGTCACTCGAGTTTTAGATAAACCCCAAAGAAGCCGGGTTTTAAAGCCCCAGAAAAATGTATCACAAACTTTATAAAAAAAGTTCCCATAAAAGCTTCAACTCAATCCCCACTAAAGTCCAAAAACTGAAAAACGGAAATATAGGGGGCTTTGCAGGGTTACTGGTAGAAAAAGGGCTTTGGGAAAAGCGCTAGGCCCCCTCACCACCCCAGAAGAATTCAGCAAATTCTTGCTCCCCAAAAACATATCCCCCCTCTTCTGAGTCCCAGTGTGCATTAACCCTTCATGACCCGCCATTTTTGACCCTTAATTTACCTCCCCTTTTTTGCAATTCTAACAGGTCCCCCTTTATGAGGTAAAACTCAGGAAAGCTTCAAAGGGTCCTAGCGTCCCAGTTGTTTTTTTTTGTGACAATTGGGGGTTTTTGTAGTGTAAAATTTTGTCAAAATTTTTTGGGTTTTTTTGTGAAAAAATTTGGAAATTTGGCAAAAAAATTTTTAAAATTTCGCAATTTTAACCCCTTCCGACCTGTGACACAGCGTATGTGTCATGAAAAAGGATCGGTTCCTGGGGTGGGGGACCGGGTCACGAAAGGGCACCCAACACCAGGCAAAAGACCCCTTTTTGCTTTCCCCCAGGGGGTTGGCTTTAACCCCCCGGGGCCCGATCGTTATTGGCTGTTAAAAAGTGAAAAGGTGCTCCCTTTATTCCAGCCCCGACTGTGCCCAAACATGGTTTACCCCCCCATATGGGGGTTCAGCTCCAGAAAAAATTGGGACAAAAATTTTTGGGGGGCTAATTTCTCCTGTTACTCTTTGGGGAAAAAAAAAAATTGGGGGGCAAAAAAAAGATTTTTTTGGAAAAAAAAAGATTTTTTATTTTAACAGCTTGCGTTATAACTTCTGTGAAGAACTTGGGAGATTCAAATGCTCACCACACATCTAAGGAGTTCCTTGGGGGATTAGTTTCCAAAAGGGGGTCATTGGGGGGGGTTTTATGTTTTGGCACTCATGGGCTCTGAAAACAACAGACCCCGCGACCATTCCATCAAGCGGATTTTCAAAACGTCACACTTCCCTTCCGACCCCCACGTGTGCCCAACAGTAGTTTTCTCCCACATTGGGGTAAACCCAAGTACTCAGGACAAACGTACAACAAAATTTTTGGGGTCCAAATTTTTCCTGTTTTACCCTTGTGAAAATAAAAAAATTTCGGGTTAAAATAAAATCAGTTTTTGGGAAAAAAATAATTTTTTTTTTTTTACAGCCTGCATTTAAAATTTGTGAACCATGGGGGGTTAGGTGCCACCACACATTGGATAAGTTCTGGGGGGTTAGTTTACAAAATGGGGTCACTTGTGGGGGTTTCACTGTTTGGGGCACATCAGGGGGTCTGCAAACGTAACAAGATGCCCGGGGGAAACCCTTCCATCAAGTCCGGGGGATTTCAAACGTATTACAACCCTTCCAAGCATAGTGTGCCCAAACGTGGTTACCCCCCACATATGGGGTACCAGCGTATCAGGAAAACTGGACAAAAAATTTTGGGTCCAATTTTTTCCCTTTAAACCATTGTGAAAATAAAAAATAGGGGGCTAAAAAAATCATTTTTTTAGAAAAAAAAAGATTTTTTTTTTTCAGGCTTGCTTTTTAAAATTCTGTATAGCACCTGGGGGTTTAAAGTGCTCACGTGCATCTAAATAATTCCTTTGGGGGTCTTGTTTCCAAATGGGCATTGTGGGGGAGCTCCCAAAATTTAGGCACACAGGGCTCTCCAAACACCATGGTTCCGAAAAAGTTTAGTAATTTTCCTTTAAAATCAAATGGCGCCCTTCCCATCTGAGCCCCGCTGTGCACCCAAAAAAGTGGTTCCCCCTCAATTTCGACACCAGGGACTCAGAAAAACTGGACAACAACTTTTGGCTCCAATTTATCCTGTTTCCCTTTGGGAAAAAAAAAAAATAGGCCAAAAAAAAACAGTTTTGAGAAAAAAAAAATGATTTTTTTTCACTGGTTTTTGCGTTTAAAACTTTGTGAACACTTGGGGGGTTTAAAGTGCTCACTACACATCTAGGGAAGCCCTTGGGGGGTATATTTCCAAAATTGGGTCACTTGTGGGGGGGTTTTTACTTTTAGGGACATCAGGACTCTGCAAAACAACTGACCCCGCAGAACATTCCATCAATTCTGCAATTCCAAAATGGCGCCCTTCTTTCGCCTCCCCATACACCAAAAACAGTGGTTCCCCCCAATATAGGGATTGGTGTACTCAGGACAAATTGCACAACAACTTTGTGGGCCAATTTTTCCTGTTACCCTTGTGAAAAAAAAAAATAGCGGGGGAAAAAAATCTTTTTTTAGGAAAAAAAAAAAAGATTTTTTTTTTCACTGCTCTGCGTTATAAAAACCTTTTTGAAGCCTTGTGGTTCAGGTTCACAAAACCTAGATAATTCCATAAGGGTCTAATTTTTCCCAAAAGGGCACATCTGAGGGTTTTTCAGTTTAAAGGGACACAGGGGGTCTGCAAAAGTCAGGGGGTTCCCTAACGATTGGGCTAATTTTCCATTCAAAAAGTCAAATGGCGCTCCTTTTTCTGAGCCCTGCCGTGGCCCAACAGTGGTTTATGAACAAATAGGTATCTGTTACTCAGGAAAAATGCCCAAAAATTTTAGGACCACTTTTTCTGTTGCCCATGAAAAAAATAAAAAAAATTATGCTAAAATAAAAATTTTTTTTTGGGAAAAAATTTAAAGAGGTCCATTTTTTTTTCCACGTTGTTTTAGCTCCTGGAAGCCCCTAAAGGGGTTTAATAATCTTCTTGAATGTAGTTTTGATTAGCTGGGGGGTGCAGTTTTTATAATGTTGCACTTTTGGGTTTTTTTCTCCATATAACCCCCAAAGTGATTTCCAATGTGAGGGGGCCCTAAAAAAAATGTTTTGTAAATTTGCGAAAAAATTAAAATCGTGGTAAAATTTTAAACCCCTTATAACTTCCTAACAAAAAAATTTTTTGTTTCCAAAATTGTGCTGATTTTAAGTAATCATGTTTGGGAAATATTTTTTATTAACTATTTTGTTCACATAACTCTTGGTTTAACAGAAAAAAAATTAAAAAATTTGAAAATTGAAAAATTTTGCCAAATTTCCTTTTTTTTCACAAATAACGCAAAAATTATCGAAGAATCACTGGGTCGTTAAAGGTTCCTGGTTATTACCTCTAAAGGGACACTGGTTAAATTTGGGGAAAAAAGAGGGGGCTGGGTCAGAAGGGTTAAATAAAAGTCCACCTAAGTCTCCAGTTAAAAATTTTTTCCTCTCTACAGAACAGTTTAAAACCCCTTTTGACTTCCGACTGGAAATTTGCATACTAGAAAAGACTTTTCCAAAACGAAGAGATAAGCCATAGGAAAGGGGAAATTGGAAGGACACAAAAAAAAGACTCTCCTTTTTGATATAGTTGAAACCTAATTTCAAAAAAGATGTTTTCCTAATAACACTAAAGAGGTTTTTCCCCATTTTCAAAAAGCCTGGTTCCAGAAATAGATGTTATAAACTCACCCCACACTTCGCTGCTGCTGCTGCGAAATTTGTCTGTTATTATCTCAAAAAAAAATATTTAGACTTGAAGTCCCAGGGGTTGAACCTTTTCAAAAGGCTAACTGAAAAGATGGTAACAAATTGCAAGCTTTCGAGACTTCGGGGTCTCTTCATAGGCAAAAAAAGACTAATACAAAATCGAAGAATCACTTTTTATACCAAGAAGATTTATTATCGCAGAATTTACATTGGTAAACTTTTTAGTTGTGCATAAAGGTGGTACCCAAATTTTGTGCACTTCTGAAAAAAAGGAACACCTCGAACAGAGACCAACGGAAACTAGAGTAACTCGCTCCCTCATTATTGTGAATGGATCCCGTGGGGAATCGGGTCACTCTGGATTTAGAGGGAAAAAACCCCAAAAAGAAATGCCAGCGGGGGCCCCAGATAAATGTACCCAAAACGTTATGAAAAAATGTTCCCAAAAAAGCTTAAACTAAATCCCCACTCAGCCCATAATCTGTTAACAAAATATGGGGGCTTGCACTTTACGGGATACAAAGGCATTGGAAAAGCGCTATGGTCCTCACCACCCTAAAGAAAAATTTCAGAAAATTCCCTGGCTCCCAAATACATAGCCCCCCTCTTCTGACCCCAATGTGCATTAACCCTTATGCCCACCTATTTTGACCTTAAGACCTGGCCATTTTTCAATTCGAACATGTCCCTTTAGAGGAAATAATCAAAAACGTTTCAAGGGACCCTAGCGATCCTGAATGTTTTTTGGACAATTGGGCTTCATGATAGTGGTAAATTTAGTCAATAATTTTTGTGTTCTTTTGTAAAAAAATTTGGAAATTTTGGGAAAAAAAATTTTAAAAAATTTCGAAATTTTTAAAAACCCCTTTCCCTGACCTGTGACACGGGGTATGTGCAGAAAGGATCCTTCCTCGGGTCGGGGTGCCCCCGGGGGTCACTGAAAGGTCCCCAACACGCAGCAAAAACCCTTTGTGCTTACCACGGGGGGTTGGTTAACCCCCCGGGGCTACATCGCTTATTGGTTTTTTTAAAAGTGAAAGGGTCCCCTTTTTTCCCGAGCCCCGCCGGGGGCCCAAACAGGGGTTTCCCCCCACATATGGGGTATCAGCGTACTCAAAAAATTGCACAAAAAATTTGGGGGTCTAATTTCTCCGTTACTTTTTGGGAACAAAAAAAATTGGGGACTAAAAAAATGATTTTGTGGAAAAAAAATGATTTTTATTTTTTTAACAGCCTGCTTTTAAAAACTTCTGGATGAACTTGGAGATTCAAATGCTCACCACAAAATTAGAGATTCCTGGGGATCTAGTTTCCAAAATGGGCCTTTGGGGGGGTTTCTACGTTTAGGCACATCATGGCTCTGAAACGTAACATGAGCCCGCAACCCATTCCCCAAGTCGGCATTTAAAAACGCACTACTTCCCTTCCGACCCGACGTGTGCCCAACATAGTTTTTCCCAATATGGGTACCAATGTACTCAGGAAAAACTGTACAACAACTTTTGGGGTCCAAATTTTCCTGTTACCCTTGTGAAAATAAAAATTGCGGGTTAAATAAACAGTTTTTGGGGGAAAAAAATTTTTTTTGTTTTTAACAGCTCGCTTAAAAACTTTGTGAAGCACAGGGGGGGGTTCAAGGTGCTCACCAACTCTGGAAATTTCCTTGGGGGTCTAGTTTCAAAAGGGGTCACTTGGGGGGGTTTCTACTGTTTGGGCACTCAGGGCTCTGCAAAGTAAAAAGATCCCCGGGAGACCATTCCATCAAGTGGGCATTTAAAAGCGTCTTTACATCCCTTCCAAGCACTAAAGTGTGCCCAAACAGTGGTTACCCCCCACAAGGGGGTACCACGTACTAGGAAAAACGGGACAACAACTTTTGGTGTCCAATTCCCCTGTAACCATGTGAAAAAAAAAAAATGGGGGGGCAAAAAAATCATTTTTTGAGAAAAAAAAATTTTTTTTATTTTCGGGGCTGTGTTTTAAAAATTTCCTGTAAAGCACCGGGGGGGTTCAAATGCCACTGTGCATCAAAAATTTCCTTAGGGGGTCTTGTTCCAAAAGGGGGGTCATTTGTGGGTGACTAAAAAGTTTAGGCACACGGGGGCTCTCCAAACACACATGGTGCCGCTAACGATTGGAGCAAAAATTTTCCATTAAAGTCAAAGCGCTCCTTCCCATCTGAGCCCTGCGTGCACCCAAACAGGGTTTTCCCCCCCTCATATGCGACACCACGTACTCAAAAAAAAGGAAAAACAATTTTTGGCTCCAATTTATCCTGTTCCCCTTTGGGGAAAATAAAAAATCAAAAAAAACATTTTTGAGAAACAAAAATGATTTATTTTTCACTGCCTGCGTTTATAAACTTCTGTAAAACCCTTTGGGGGTTCAAAGTGCTCACTAAAAATTAGGTAAGTCCTTGGGGGGTATATTTTCCAAAAATTGGGGTCACTTTGGGGGGGTTTCTACTGTTTAGGACTCGGGGACCTCTGCAAAAGCAACTGCGCCCGCAGAACATTCCTCAATTCGCTTTCCAAAATGGCGCTCCTTCTCTTTTTCCTCTCCCTACACCAAAACATGGTTCCCCCCCCACATATGGGGTTTTGGGTGTACCAGGAAAAATTTGCACAACAACTTTTGTGGTCCAATTCCCCTTTTACCCTTGGAAAATAAAAAAAGGGGGCTAAAAAACATTTTTGAGGAAAAAATGATTTTTATTTTCCCCCTTTGCTTTATAAACTTCGGAAGCACTTGGGGGGTTCAGATGCTCACAATAATCTAAAATTTCCAAAAGGGGTCTAATTTCAAAAGGGTGTCACATTGAGGGTTTTTCACTGTTTGGCAACGGGGGCTCTGCAAACGAGTCATGGTGTCCGAACGATTGGAGCAAATTTTTTCCATTAAAAAAGAAAATGGCGCTCCTTCCCCTTCTGAGCCCTGCCTGCCCCCAAAACTGGTTTATGACCAATATGAGGTATCTGTGTACTCAGGAGAAAATGCCCAACAAATTTAGGATCCATTTATTTTGTTGCCCCCGTAAAAAGAAAAAATTTATGCTAAAAAAAAATTTTTGTTGGAAAAATTTGAGGTCCATTTTTTCCTTCCCGTTGCTTTGTCCTAGAAGCACCTGAAGGGTTTTTAACTTCTTGAATGTAGTTTTGATTAGCTTGGGGGGGGCAGTTTTTTAAAATTTGTCACTTTTGGGTATTTTTCCCCCCTATAACCCTCAAAGTGACTTTTTAAAGTGAGGTGGTCCGAAAAAAAAATGGTTTGTAAATTTTTTCTGTAAAAAATTAAAAATCCTGGCAACTTTTAAAACCCTTTTAACTTTCCCAACAAAAAAAATTTTTGTTTCCAAAATTGTGCTGTGTTTAATATCATGTGGGAAAAAATTTTTTAAAAACATTTTGTGTCCTAACTCTCTGGTTTTCAAATAAAAAAACAAAAATTTTAAAATTGCAAAATTTTCCCCCAAATTTCCCTTTTTTTTTACAAATAAAAGCAAAAAATTATTTAAGAATCACTAGGATCAGTTTGAAGCGTTCCTGATTATTACCCCATAAAGGGACACGTTTTAGAATTGGGGAAAAAAAGGCTGGGGCATGAAGGGGTTAAATAAAATCCACCAATGCTCCATGTTAATAAATTTTCTCCTCTCTACATGACAAGTTTGCAAACCATTGACTTCACGACGGAAATTTGCATACTAAAAAGACTTCTCCAAAAAAGTAAGAGAATAACCATAGAGAAGGTGAGATTGGGAAACACAGAAAATAAGACTCTCCATTTGATATAGCTTGAAACCCAAAGTTCAACAAAGATATTTTCCTGAAAAACACTAAAGAGGTTTTTTCCTTTTCAGAAAAGCCTGGCTCCAGAAATAGATGTTATAAACTCCCTCCACTACTTTTCCCCTGCGCTGCTGCGCGTTGCTGCAAATTTTCTGTTATATTGCAAAAAAATATTTTTACTTGAAGTCCTCATGGTTTATACCCTTTTAAAGGCTAACTGAAAAGATGGTAACAAATTCAAACTTTGAGATACTAGGTCTTTTACAGGCAAAGATAATACAAAACCAAAAAATCACATATTATACATAAAAGAGTTATTTTTCGCAGAATTTTTCTTGGTAGAAAATTTTTAGTTGTGCTAAAAGCGTGGTCCGCCAATTTTTTGGACTTTTAAAAGAAAACCCCTCTGAACAGAGCCAGACGGAGCTGAGTAACTTGCTGCCTCATTTTTGTAAGGATCCTGTGGGGGAATCGGGTCCACTCTGAATTTAGATGGAAACCCCAAAGTAAAAACTTCCCTAGAGCGCCAGATAAATTTTTGATCACAAACGTTTGTAAAAATGTTCCCCAAAAAAAAAGCTTAACCAAACCCCCCCTCAGGTCCCAATGTTAAGGAAAAATAGGGGCTTGCACGTTTTCGGAGTCAAAGGGATTGGAAAAAGCGCTAGGTCCTCACCACCCTAAAGAAATTCAGCAAATTTTGTGCTCCCCAAAACATAGCCCCCCCCCCCTTCTGAGTCCCCCGTGTCATTAACCCCTTCTGACCCACCATTTTGCAATTCTAACAGTACCCTTTAGAGTAATAAACCCGGAAAGCTACAACGGGTCCTACGATCCGAGATTTTTTTTTTTCGTGACAAAATTGGGGTTTAGATAGTGGAAAAAATTTGTCAATAATTTTTGCGTTCATTTGTGAAGAAATTGGAAAATTTTGGCCAAAATTTTTTAAAATTTTGCAATTTTAAAAACCCTTCCCCGACCTTTACACAGCTTTGTGTCATGAAAGGATCGCGTTCCGTGGGGCGGGGGACCGGGGGGGGCACTGAAAGGTCACCCAAACCAGGCAAAAACCCTTTTGGGTTCACCACAGGGGGGGTTGGGGTTTTAAACCCCCCGTGGCTACGATCGCTTGATTGGCTTTTAAAAAAGGGAAAAATGCTCCCTTTATTCCAGCCCCACGTGTGCCCGACAACATAATAAAAAAAAAGCAAAAATTATCGACCTAAATTTACCACAACATGAGCCCAAATGTCACGAAAAAAAAAATCTCAAATCGCTAGGATCCGTTGAAGCTTCCCGAGTTATTACCTCAAAAGGGGCATGGAGAATTTTAAAAAAAGGGAGGGCAGGGGGGTTAAAATTTTAAAATTTTTTTTCTGTTAAACAAAAGTTTGTGACAAAATAGTTAATAAATAACATTTTCGCATGTTACTTTCCACACAATTTTGGTAACAATTTTTTTTGTTAGGAATTTTAAAGGGTTTAAAAGTTTTCCAACAATTTTTCTTTTTTACAACAAATTTACAAAATCATTTTTTTAGGGGCCCCCTCACATTTGAAGTCATTTGAAGGTTGTTATTTTCGGTAGCTGAGGAGTGCAGGTAAAAAGGCAATACACCCGAGCAGTTGGAATCTTTGGGTTGCAGTACCCTACTAACCCCCACAAATAGAGGCAGCCGTGAGCGTTTCCCAAGTTAGTCCAACCCTCGCACAGCCGAAAACTAACTACACCTAAGATAGAAATAGGAAACTATCAGCCCCACAGAACCTCAAAATAATAGAAAACCCCCAAACATGTAATGGCGGTTTGACAAGAAGAAAAACAGACACAACAAAAATAGTAAACAAACGTTGGGGCCCAAACTAACAAATAGAAAAGGAAGGAAGGGACTTCGCAAAAAAAACCCCCAAAACCCTGAAAAACACCCCCTTACTAATTTCAAAAAAACCTGAGATCACACGACCCTTTCCACCTAAAAAGTTCTCTGGGTAACAAAATCAAAACAGCAGCCACGAAAAAACAAAACAAAAAAACAAACATTTTGGCTGAACTAAACTGAGAGGGGCAAAGCCCCCGGAGGGGACCCTGAAGGCCCCCACAGAAGTGAGGACAAAAAGCAAAAAAAAGCACAAAAAAAAAAAGAAAAAATGTCCTTTTTTGTTAGCAGGGGAGCAGACACAACACAGCAGGGGACAAGGGAAACAGGAATCAAGGAAAGAGACCAGAACAATTGATCACCGGGAACCCTGATGGGAAGGGGACTCCCTTATATAAGACCAGTCAGTAACACCCGATTCCCAATCCCCACAATCTTTACTGGGCGACCAGTACCGCTAGTAACCCCCAGAGGAGCCTTGCTCAGAACCACTCAAGCCCCTTCACAACGTACCCCCCCCTTGAGGAGGGGTCACCGAACCCCATTTGAGCAACCAGGTTGACAGGATGAGTTTTTTTGATACGCACGGATGATCCCTAGCAGGATGTCGAACAAAACCCCAAGAAATTTTCTTCCTGACCATAACCCTCCACTTAAAAAAAAATACTGGGGTTTCCGTCTGAAAAACAGAATCTAATATTTTCTCAAAACCCCAAAACTCCCGAAAAGCCCTAACCAAAACAGGGTCAGGAGGACAGCAGCAGGAACCACTGGCCCCAACAAACCTCTCAACAAGGACTTGTGGAACACTTTTATGGATTTTTAAATGTCCCGAAGAAGCAAAAAAAAAGAAAAGGATTAAGAAATCCCATAATTTTATAATCCAATAAACCGGGGCTTAAATTTGGGAGATCTACTCTCTAGGAATATTTCTTGGGAAAACCCAGAAAAAGTCCCCCACTTTAAACCGAGGACCATCAGTCCATGCCGGTTAGAAAAACCGCGGGACCTCTCCGAGAGAGGGAAAACCCTCCACACCGGGCCCCAAACCCGCTTCATACCCCCACAACAGAGTCAACCCCGGACAGCAAAGCCTCCATCTGCCCGAAGAAAATCGGGGTGAAACCCAAAATTACAAAAAACGAGACATCAAAGTGGCAGAGCTAGCCCATATTAAAGCAAACTCACCCAAAAGGGGCAAAAAAGAACCCAGTCATCCGATCACAACACAAAGCATTTAGAAATCCCCCAAGTCTGGTTTTTTCCTCAGTTTGCCCATTGGCTGAGGATAAATGCCGAGGAAAAAGACAATTGAACCCATTTTAGAAAAAAAGGGTCCCCCAAAAATTGGAAACAAACTGGACTCCGTCAGAAAAAAAAGTTCCAGGAAGCCGGTAAACAAACCCACGTGCTGAAGAACAACGGCCCCAAAATTCAGAGGGGGAAGGCAACTTGGGCAAGGGCACAAGATGTATCATTTTGGGAAAAACCCCTACAAAAATACCCGATGGCAGTCTTTCTTGAAAACAGGAAGGCGAAATGAAATCCATAAGAATGGGGTCCATGGCTCTTGGGCACAGGCAAGGATCAACAAACTACTAGAGCGAAGCAAGGTTTGGGAGCGAGAGCAAGTCCCACGGCTGCACAAATTCCCCTGAATACGAAAAAGGGTGGGCCACCAAAAGGACCGACAACCAGTCTCTGGTACCAAAAATTGGATCCCCGCCAACGCTTAAAAGGAATCTCGCCCAAACCTCTTTTTCCCCCGGGTCTGGGAAAAACCCAATTTTCCCCAATAGGGCAGCGCTGGGGTTTTACCCTCCTGACACCCTTCCTGAGCCATCTAAAATTGGGCGAATGGCAGAAAAACTCACCCTCTTTCAAAATAACAGCAGGATCAAAACTCAGGAATCCGCAAGGAAACTCCTCAGGGGGCATCCGCCTTTAACATTTTTATGCCAAAAGAAAGAAACCACAAAATTAAAACGTGTGAAAAAAAAGGGCCCACCTGGCCTGTCTGGGGTTTAAGTCCTTTGGGCAATTCCAGAAAAAACCAGATTTTTAGGTCCTGGACCACCCCCCATTTTTGGGCTCCCCCCAGCCAATGTCTCCCCCTTTTTCAAAACCCCACTTCATGGCAAAAACTCCCGTTTTCCCCAAAGTCATAATTACGTTCATTTAGGAGAAATTTTCGAGAGAAAAAGGCACGGGTTACTTTTAAGGTCTCGGGTTTTTTTGGGGACAAAACGGCACCTGCCCCAATTTTCAGAGGCACAACCTCCACCTAAAGGGCAGAGAAACATCGGGCCCCCGTAGAACGGGCAGAAGTGAATTCTGCTTAAGTTCCTGAAATCAGAGACGCCTCAGGAGCCAATTCACCACACAGAGCCCTTCTTGGTCAATCATTAAAGGTTTAAAAATAACCCAGAAATTACCAAAAAATTTACGATAAAAATTGGGAAAACCCAAAAAACTTTGAAAGCCCCTTTTAAAGAAGTAGGTTGGGCCCAATAAGATGGCCAACCTTTACCGGGTCCATTTCAATAACAGAGGGGACAACGAATCCCGAATGAGATCCCTGTACCCAAAAAAAACACTTTGACCCCTTCACAAAGCATTCTCTCCAAAACTGGAACAATTTCGAACATTTTTCACATGAGACCCAAAATTAGAAAAAAATCAAGATATCACCAAATAAAAAAACGAAGTACCCAAAAAATCCCTGAAAATGTTTTAAAAAAGGACTGGAAGACAGAAGGGCTTTAGGACCCAAAGGCATCAAAAGGGTACTCAAAATTTCCCCTCAGGGGTATTGAATCCCGTTTTCCTTTCATCCCCTGCTTAATGCGAAAAAGGTTATATGCCCCCCTGAGGTCAAGCTTGGTAAACCAAGTACGTTTTACACCCGGGAAAACGGTCAGAAATCAAGGGTAACGGGAAATTGTTTTCCGTAATATTGTTCAAAAACGTAATCAATACCGGTCTTAATGAACCCTTTTTGGCCAAAAAAAAAAACCCGGCACCAAGGGTAAAAGGGGGATGGTCTAAAATTGACCCTTCTCCCAATGACCCTTGATAAAGACCGCATAGCGCCCTGTTCAGGTACAGACAAGTTAAAAAGGCGACCTTTGGGGGAATTTACACCAGCACTAATTCAATAGCGCAGTCATAGCTCCTATGGGGAGGCAAGGATGCAGATTTACTTTCGCTAAACACACAGAAAAATCAATAAAAAAGCAGGAACATCCTAGCCTGGGGGGGGGCAGAAAAAAACAGGAGTGTTGGATTAACACATTGGGCACCCCCCAACTGGTTTCAGACACAGATTTCCAATCCAAAACAGATTAAGACTGAACCAAGGAAACCCATACATAATACATGCAGATTATACAGAACCAAAAAATTTTTCAGACTCCTATGATCAGGTTCCCACCCTCATTTCACCTATTAAGAACTGAGGTTTTTCTCACCCAAAGGGGGAGAACGACCCCATTAGGGGAAAAAGACTTTTTGGGGGGAACAAGGGGAAACCCACAACGTTTTCAAAACAATCCATCGGTTAAAAGCGCTCCAGAAAAAACGAAAGCCTGAGCAGAAAATAGGGGCAGAGGCAATCAGAGTGAAGTTAATAAAAACTTAGTCGAAAACACCCAAAACAACTGAGCGTGCAAAACGTCTTCCCCCCTTGGGCAGACTGAAATACATGAGGGGCATCACCACAGTAAAACATAACCCATTGCGCTTTCGAAACTCATGACCGTGCCCCAACACCCTCTATCACACTCATGGTTTAAAAAGCAGGTTCACAAGGCCCAAACACTATCCACCTACTTCTCCCGCTCCGCAAACGTCTGTCAATTTAAAATTGAAATGACATAGAATCTGAACCAAGGGACAGGGAACCCCACCAAAACATCCTTTACATTATCTGCGACCTTTCCGAAAAAGGGCTCCCAAAGCGTGTTTTTTCCTTTTGGTCAGGACTGCCCCCCCGGGAATCTCTGACAGAAAAACTCAGCGTATCAACCCCCTTTTTTAATGCCAAAAAGGCTTTTTCCGTTTGTCAGTGACATTAGGCTCTCGTAAAAACCCCCAAAACCTAAAAAAAATGCATCAACCACTAAAAAACAGGATCCCCAGGGTCAGGGAAAAACCCAATCCCTGAGGATCCCCCGCGCAGGAGAGAGATGACAATTTTGAACCTGCTGCCTGAAATTCCTGAGGACTTAGATTTTTAAGCAAAAAAAAAATTTACAATTATTTTTTAAATTTTGAAAATTTGGGTCATCCCCTAAAAAAAAATTGGCATGGGGATCCCCAGGGTTCCACAACGGGCAACCAGCAAGATATGCACAATACTCTAACCCCAGTGGGAAACTGATCCCCACGGCCAGACAAAATGGCAAACTCCTTGAGGAAAAAAACCTCCCCCGCACCCAAATTAAGGGAAAAAAAAAATGCAACAAACAGAAAAATATCTCTGACAACTCCCGACAACCCTTTTTTTTTTTTTTTTCCCCACAAATTTTTTTTTTTTTCCTTCTGTGGTACAAACAATTTTAAATTTTTTGGCCCTGAAACGTTATGTTTCGGGAGTAGGATGCAGGTAAAAAAGGCAAAACACCAGAGCATTGGAAACTAGGGGGTTGCAGTACCCCGACAACCACCCCAAAAAGAGGCAGCCCTGGGCGTTCCAAGTTGGTCCTAGACGCCTCGTCCAGCCTGAGAAAATAAAAACACCCAAAGTAGAAAAGGAAAGCTATCTGCCCCGGACAGAACCCCAAAGATAATAGAAAACCCCCAAAAAAGATGGGGGTTTTTGACAAGAAAAATACAGACACAGAAAAGAAAAAAGTATGAGCAAAATTGGGGGCCCAAACAACAAAAAGAAAAGGGTAGGAAGGGTACTTTCTGCAATCCCAGAAAAAACCCTGAAAAGCACCAACCCTACTAATTTCCCAAAAACACCTGGATCACACGACCCTCCAAACCCAAATTAGTTTCTTGGTAACAAAATCAAAACAGCACCACTGAAAAAACTGGAAAAAACAAAAGAACAAAAAATCAGTGGCTTTAACTAAAAATGAGGGGCAAAGCCCCCAGAGGGGGGCCCCGAAGGCCCCCCCAGAAGGGGGACAAAATGCAAAAAACAAGCACAAAAACAAAAAAAAAG
>JARQOD010013563.1:0-14981 GCA_033576555.1 Oophaga sylvatica
GCCAGGCCAGATGGTCCTTGTTCTTCTCTCGGTTTAATTTCACACTCCATTTCCTCTCGGGAGAGAAGAACATTCGTGCCGACGCTCTCTCTCGCTCTGTGGTGTCCTCTGAAGAGGAGGTAGGGGAGCCTCGGCTTATTGTTCCCACAGAGAGCCTGAGAACAGTGGCTCCGGTTTCACTAGAGTCTGTGCCCCCGGGCAAGACTTTTGTGCCTACCAATTTGCGACCGGAGGTACTCTCTTTGGCACATTCGTCCAGGGTTGGTGGACATTTTGGGGCAAAGAGGACATCTGAATTGCTGGCGAGGACATATTGGTGGCCGCATATGGTCCGTGATGTTGGGGACTATGTTCGGGCGTGTGTCTCCTGCGCCAAAAATAAGTCTCCACGACAACGGCCAGCTGGTTTACTTTATCCTTTGCCGGTGGCAGACAGGTCCTGGGAGATGGTTGGGATGGACTTTGTGGTGGGCTTGCCCAAGTCTCGGGGTTGCACCATCATTTGGGTAATCACCGACCATTTCTCTAAAATGGTGCATCTGCTGCCACTACCACGGTTACCTTCTGCACGGGCTCTGGCAGCGTTGTTCGTTAGGCACATCTTCCGTCTACACGGCATGCCGGACAAAATTGTCAGTGACCGAGGTCCCCAGTTTGCGTCTCGGTTCTGGAGAGAGCTTTGTCGTCTACTCAGTATTTGTCACGCTGTCTAATGATATGTATACAATGTCAGTAAACTATTAATACAGGAACAACACTCTATACAACAACTAGTATAGCAACATCAGCATGTAAGTATAGAATAGATTTACCTGACACGATATCTGCTGAACTCAGGGTTAATCTTGAGGACTTGATGAGCTGAAACAGGAAAGAGGTGGACCGGGATCTAACCTGACCCTAAACTGGGGTCCTAACTAATCCCTCACCTTGGAGGTACTGATAATGGTTCAGAGGTCCAAGTCTCCAACCTAACCCTGTCTCCTATCAGACCCTGAACCCTGTAATCAGTCCTAAGAAGGATCCTGACTACCACCAAAGGGATATGGGCTGATCTCAGCTAAATACACAGATTAGACATATAAGACAGACAGGATAACACTCGCTTGCATACACACTCAAACACCAAAGGAACATAAATGGTCTGGGAAATAAACTCTAACCAAGTTGAGCTTAGAACAACTAAGGAGCTCACAACTAAAGTCTATACAGATTCATTCCTATCTGTGGTCTGCATGAAGGTTTCACTGGCAACTCCCCAAGCAGACAACCAGGAATTTAAAGGAAACCAATCAACAAATAATCAATTGCAGCCGGGAGAAACTGCACCCAGTCCCAGCACCGAGCACAGACAGAATTAACTCCCTAGCTGCCAAACACAAAGAAACAGCAGCTCAGCTGTGAGAAGTCAAAATGTGCAACCGCGACGATCTTCGTGGCAATGCACACATGACAGTACCCCCCCTTCTACGAGGGGCCTCCGGACCCTCAGGGCCAGGCCTGCCCGGGTGAGTTCTGTGGAAGGTCCGAACCAAACGATCTGCGTTAACATCAGACGCAGGGACCCACGTCCTCTCCTCTGGACCATACCCCTTCCAATGCACCAAGTACTGAAGGGACCGGCGATTCAGACGTGAGTCAATGATCTTTGATACTTGAAATTCCAAGTTACCATTGACCAACACAGGAGGAGGAGGTAGAGGTGACGGTATGACTGGTGCCACATACCTTTTAAGTAATGACTTGTGGAACACATTATGAATTTTAAACGTAGGAGGGAGGTCCAGACGAAATGCCACAGGATTAATTATGGAACTGATCCTGTACGGCCCGATGAATCTGGGACCCAGTTTCCAGGAGGGCACTTTAAGTTTTATATTCCTGGTAGACAACCATACCAGATCGTTCACATTCAGATCTGGACCAGAAACTCTCCTCCTATCAGCCATACGTTTGTAACGGTTCCCCATCGCACTCAGATTATTCAATACACCTCTCCACACAGAAGCAAGTGATGACGAGAAACGCTCCTCCTCAGGAACCCCAGAAGGGCCCCCCCCCATTGAAAGTACAAAACTGGGGATGGAAACCATATGCCCCAAAAAACGGGGACTTACCAGTGGACTCGCTCCGCCTGTTGTTAAGAGCGAACTCTGCCAGAGGCAAGAAAGAAGACCAGTCCTCTTGGTTCTCTGAGACAAAACACCGGAGATATGTCTCTAAGCTCTGATTCAGACGCTCTGTCTGACCATTGGTCTGCGGATGAAAAGCCGAGGAAAATGACAATTGCATCCCCCGACGTAAACAAAATGCCCTCCAAAATTTGGACACAAACTGAGACCCCCTATCTGACACCACATCAGAAGGCAACCCATGAAGTCTAACGATCTCCCTAATGAACAGCTGCGCCAGAGTTTTAGCATTAGGGAGTGCAGGAAGAGCAACGAAATGTGCCATCTTACTGAACCTGTCAACAACCACCAGTATGACAGTATTCCCTGACGACGGAGGAAGGTCCGTAATGAAGTCCATAGATAAATGAGTCCATGGACGCTCCGGAAGTTTCAAGGGTAAAAGGGTCCCAGACGGACCGGTATGAGGGGTTTTAGAGCGAGCACACACCCCACATGACGCGACAAAAGTTATAACATCTTTATTAGCATTAGGCCACCAAAACCGGCGAGAAAGGAGATCTAAAGTAGCCTTACTCCCTGGATGTCCTGCTAGAGCAGAATTATGATGTGCCTCAATAACCTTTTGTCTCAACAGATTTGGGACAAACAGTCTCGCTGGAGGTCCTGCAGGGGCGTCCCCCTGAGCCTCTAACACCTCCTCCTCAAGCTCAGAAAATACAGCCGACACTACCACCCCCTCCTGAAGGATAGGACTCGGGTCATCCGTTTTCCCGGCCCCTGGGAAACTGCGAGACAAGGCATCAGCCTTTACATTCTTAGACCCCGGGCGATAAGTGACGACAAAATTAAACCTGGTAAAAAACAACGACCATCGAGCTTGTCTGGAATTCAGACGCTTAGCGGATTCCAAATACAACAGGTTCTTGTGATCAGTAATAACGGTAACCGGGTGGACTGCCCCCTCCAAAAAGTGACGCCATTCTTCAAAAGCTAACTTAATGGCCAAAAGTTCCCTATTGCCGATATCATAATTCCTTTCGGCGGACGACAATTTCTTAGAAAAGAAAGCGCACGGATGCCATTTACCAGGGGACGGACCCTGGGACAATATAGCACCCACCCCTACGTCAGACGCATCCACCTCCACAATGAACAGCTGAGATGCATCTGGTTGGATGAGAACGGGTGCCGAAGCAAAACATTTCTTCAAAGAGGAAAAGGCTTGGCAAGCTTTGTCCGACCATTTAGAAAAATCCGTCCCTTTTCTTGTCATGTCAGTGAGAGGTTTGACGACAGATGAGAAATTACAAATAAATTTCCGGTAGTAGTTAGCAAACCCCAAAAAACGCTGCAGAGCCTTAAGATCCCCTGGCTGATCCCATTCAAGCACTGCTCTCACCTTTTCAGGGTCCATACGGAAACCGGAGGCTGACACCAAAAAACCCAAAAACTGAAGTTCCTGTACGGCAAATACACACTTCTCCAGTTTGGCGTATAGTTTATTGTCTCGCAAGATCTGCAACACCTGTCTCACATGCTCCTGATGAGACACAAGATCTGGCGAGTAAATTAAAATGTCGTCCAAATATACAACCACAAACAGCCCCACAAGGTGACGAAAAATGTCATTAACAAAATGTTGGAATACTGCTGGTGCAGTAGTCAGACCAAAAGGCATGACTAGGTTCTCATAATGTCCCTCCGGCGTGTTAAACGCCGTTTTCCACTCATCCCCCTCTTTTATCCTAATCAGATTATACGCCCCCCTGAGATCCAATTTAGAAAACCATTTGGCGCCAACAATTTGATTGAAGAGATCAGGAATAAGAGGGAGTGGATACGGATCTCGAACAGTAATCCGATTAAGTTTGCGGAAATCCAAGCAAGGGCGTAGGCCTCCATCTTTCTTCTTCACAAAGAAGAACCCCACGGCTACTGAGGAAGATGAAGGTCTAATATGCCCTTTGGCCAGACTTTCAGAAATATAATCTTTCATAGCCTGCCTCTCAGGACCAGAAAGATTATACAACCTAGCTTTAGGCAACTTAGCATCAGGAAGGAGATTAATAGAGCAGTCATACACGCGATGAGGAGGCAACTCCTGACACCCCTCCTCAGAGAAAACATCCCCAAAATCCTCCAAAAAAGGAGGCAATGTACTAGGCACGACCGCACTGATGACTGTGTTCATGCAGTTGCTTTTGCAAAACTCACCCCATTGGCTTATTTCTCTGGACTGCCAATTAATCACAGGGTTATGTTTAACCAACCAAGGAAGTCCCAACACAATGGGAGTAGGTAGACCCTCCAACACATAACAAGATAATTGTTCCCTATGTATTGCCCCTACCCGAAGGTCAATGCTATGAACCTCATGAACAAAGCTACCTTGGCCGAGAGGCCTGGCGTCAATGGAGAATATAGGGATCGGTTTGACCAATACACTCAGATGCATACCTTGAGCCTGAGCAAACTGAGCGTCAACCAGATTAGCCCCGGAACCACTATCAAGAAGAACAGACAATCTCTCCACTCTCGTACCAACTACCACCTCCACTGGTACAAGGAACTGAGAAGAACTGGCGGATGAAATACATACTCCCAGGTTGTCGTCCACCACACAACCTGGGATTAACAGTTTTCCGGCGACTTTTGGCTCAACAAGGCACGGGATGGACATTCTCCAACAAAATGTCCCTCTTTCCCGCAGAAAAAACATCTTCTAGTCCTGCGGCGTACCGCCAATCCCCTCCTACGAAATGATGTCCCTCCCAACTGCATAGGCTCATCCGAACAGACAAGGGGAACCTCAACATAAGGGACTTTAGTGGTAGGTGGAGAAACAACAGGGAGTGGGGTTACCTCACCCCTCTCCCGAAGCCGTCTATCAGTACGGATAGCTAAGGCCATAGCAGCCTCCAGAGAAGGAGGAGACTCATACTGAGCCAAAACGTCTTTTAATTTATCAGAAAGCCCATGACAAAACTGGCTCCTAAGAGCTGGGTCATTCCACTGAGTATCTGTGGCCCATCTACGAAACTCAGAAGCAAATTCCTCTGCCGGACGATCTCCCTGCTGTATCTTACGTAATTTTGTCTCAGCAAGAGAGACCCGATCTGGGTCATCATATACCAATCCCAGGGCAGTAAAAAATTGATCTACAGACAGTAGAGCCGGGGATCCCGGAGGAAGGGAAAATGCCCAGGATTGAGGGTCCCCTTGCAGAAGTGAGATAACAATTCCCACTCTCTGCTCCTCACTCCCTGATGATCGAGGCCGAAGCCGAAAATACAATTTACATGCCTCCCGGAAGGTGAAAAATTTGTCTCGCCCACCAGTGAACCTGTGCGGGAGAGCTACTTTAGGTTCAACTCTGGTTTGCTCCAGGGGAGACAAAACTTTGGATTTAATGTCCGTCAGCTCCATGGATAATCCCTGCAACTGCAGAGCCAGCTGGGCTACTGGATCCATGGTAACTGGAGATAATTTTTATGGCCAGTGAAAATGTCACGCTGTCTAATGATATGTATACAATGTCAGTAAACTATTAATACAGGAACAACACTCTATACAACAACTAGTATAGCAACATCAGCATGTAAGTATAGAATAGATTTACCTGACACGATATCTGCTGAACTCAGGGTTAATCTTGAGGACTTGATGAGCTGAAACAGGAAAGAGGTGGGCCGGGATCTAACCTGACCCTAAACTGGGGTCCTAACTAATCCCTCACCTTGGAGGTACTGATAATGGTTCAGAGGTCCAAGTCTCCAACCTAACCCTGTCTCCTATCAGACCCTGAACCCTGTAATCAGTCCTAAGAAGGATCCTGACTACCACCAAAGGGATATGGGCTGATCTCGGCTAAATACACAGATTAGACATATAAGACAGACAGGATAACACTCGCTTGCATACACACTCAAACACCAAAGGAACATAAATGGTCTGGGAAATAAACTCTAACCAAGTTGAGCTTAGAACAACTAAGGAGCTCACAACTAAAGTCTATACAGATTCATTCATATCTGTGGTCTGCATGAAGTTTTCACTGGCAACTCCCCAAGCAGACAACCAGGAATTTAAAGGAAACCAATCAACAAATAATCAATTGCAGCCGGGAGAAACTGCACCCAGTCCCAGCACCGAGCACAGACAGAATTAACTCCCTAGCTGCCAAACACAAAGAAACAGCAGCTCAGCTGTGAGAAGTCAAAATGTGCAACCGCGACGATCTTCGTGGCAATGCACACATGACAGTATTGAGTTAAATCTCTCTTCAGCGTATCATCCTGAGACGAATGGGTTAGTAGAGAGGGCCAACCAGACCTTGGTCACCTATCTACGACATTTTGTCTCTGCCAGGCAGGATGACTGGGCATCCTTGCTACCATGGGCTGAGTTTGCATTAAACAATGCTGTGGCTGACTCCACCGGACAGACTCCTTTCCTTCTGAACTACGGTCAGCATCCGCGGGTTCCGGTGCCCATGCCCGTGTCTTCCGCCGACTCCAGGGTGGCAGACTGGGCTGTGGAGGCACGGGACATTTGGGACCGTACCCAGGATGCCATTCAGGCGTCCAAGGAGAGGATGAGGTCCTCCGCCGACGCACATCGGCGCCCCGCTCCAACATTTGCTCCTGGGGACTTGGTGTGGCTCTCCGCCCGTAACATCAGGCTGCGAGTTGAGTCCACTAAGTTGGCACCCCGCTACCTGGGTCCTTTCAAGGTCCTCAAGCAGGTTAACCCTGTGGTATACCGTTTGGCTCTTCCACCACACCTGGGTATCTCCGACACCTTTCATGTATCCCTCCTGAAACCCGTGCTCATGTCCCGGTTTTCTGAGTCATCTGCCGGGACATCGGGTTCATCTACGGATGACCATGAGGTGAACGCCATCGTAGGGTGTAAGGTGGTACGGGGCAAAAAGTTTTATTTGGTGGACTGGAGGGGCTATGGGCCTGAGGATAGGTCTTGGGAGCCTGCGAGCATATTCACGCTCTGCAGCTCATCGCTGCCTTTGAGCGCAGCGAGGCCCAAAGAAGGGGGGGCCCTAGGAGGTGGGGTAATGTTAGGGTTCGATTTCCCGCTGCTGCACAAGGGGAGTCTCGAACCTGTCCCGCTGCGGTCTCCCATTCATCTCCGGCCGCAGTGGAGCCTGCTCAGCAGAGACGTCGGTCCAGGCGTCTTGCCCACTCCTCTACTGTGCAGTGACTTGCTGATGCCTTTCCTGGATCTGCTATTATAGCCAGTGCTGGAGCAGTCGTCTTTGAGACAAAGTCCTGCGTTTTCCCATCTGAGCATGCCCAGAGTGAGATCTCTCATTGGAGATCAGGGGTCACATGTTCAGGTGCTGCAGCGGCTCCTATTGGTCCGCCAGGAAGGTCATGTAGCTACGTTTGTTTGTAACAGCTTCTCATTGGTCCTTGTTCCTGGAAGGTCCTGTAGCTGTTGCTATAAAAGGGTAGCATGGCTGGGCCGCCATGCGCTAATATCAACCATTGTATGCTATGCGTCAGTGTGGTCATGCGTGTGTGTGGTTAGGGACCCGGCTGAAATAAGCAACTAGAATACCGACTTAATCGGTGAGGAGTTTGGTATGGTAGCTGGTCAGGGTCGGTGTCCTAGATGCCCTAGATTACCGGCATAACCGGTGAGGAGTTTTGATTGCCGTATTCAGGGTCTGGCGTTCAGACGCCATAGATTGCGGGTGACTCCCGCGAGGACATTAGCACATGATCACGCTTTATGTATGCTTAGCACTTAACTGTGTATCTGAGAGCCTGACAGGATACAGTACTTTTTCTCAGCGGCCCTGTGACGTAACAGGGTTCGCTTTCAACGCTAGACAGCGCCCTAGCGTGTTTTCTTTGCCACTCAGTTGTGTCTAGTGAGTGCGCACACATCGCCATATAGCGCTGCGGCTCTCCTTCTAGCGGCTCTGTGGAGTAACAGAGTTCGCACTTATTGCCACAGCGCATTACGGCGTTTATGTTGGCGACTCTGCGGGATAACAGAGTTTGCTTCTCGCGCCATTTCTACTAGCAGCAGGCTCCGCTTGCACGGTGGACCCCGGGCTGCGAACGCACCTCTCTACTTTATATATTTGGTGCGTTCCGCAGACCCTTAACAGCCACAAAACATCATATACAGGCTCAACATGTATACTCAATGCTAAAATTAAGTTCTTCAGGACATGATGTGGCTAATTTAAAAATCCAATAGGATTCCCTATTATTGAATCTCTGGAGGAGGTCAGGGATTGCATCTGGCATTTGTTCTATTACAGTGATATGTAGACTGTCTGGATTTTTTTGTTATCCCATTTTTTATATTGTGTCTATGTATATTCATTCTACTAATAATCGGTTGGATGGTACACCCCACATACTGGAGACCGCAACCACACTCTAAAAAATAAATAACTAAAGAGGTATTACAGTTCAAGAATTGTTTGATGAAAAAAACATCCCAGTAACTATAGAACAAACACCGGATACAACCCCTGACCCCCTCCAAAGAATAAATAGGGAATTGTGAAGACACAGGGGTCGGCGGGTGCCCAGGTCCGCTAGCCAAAACCACATGGACCAGGCATCATCCTGCCGAACACCCACTCTCATTTTAACGTGGGCTTACCGCTACTCATACAACACAGGGTGAGGATAAAACAGTGTGGCAATGCTTTATTGAACCACAAAACAGGTAGCTAACATGTAGAACAGTCCCAGCAAAATACCCAAAGATGGTGCACATCACAGAGTCTCACCCTTCTGTTGACTCGCAGGGATAAGAGAAGCTGTGACTTCAGAGCTCCCAGGGTTAACTACCCCAACTGTGGCATGCACACAGAGATGAGGCAATGACAAGCTTAGGAACATAACAGTACATTCACGTACAAGGCCAGTTGACTGGAGGGTCACAACCTGGCCTCTCCAAACATCTCCATGGAGCCAGTTGACAAGCGGGTCCCAATCCTGGCTTTCTCCAAACATATCCATGGTTCAGCTATGGTCAATGGAGCAGATCTGTATTCTTCCACCTAGGGCTGAAGTCCCCTAGGTTGTTTCCTGTAGAAAGATAGATCCGTGTGCCTCGTGATGGAGCCATGATGTATCGGCAGTAGTCCTGCAGGATCCCCTGGATGTTTGGATGTCTTGACAGAATCTCTGGCTGTCGCTCTCTCTCTCTCTATAGAGGCATGTAACTTTTTTATACTTAACAAATGTCCTTCATTCAGTATTGACATAAAGGGTAAGAATGGTGATGAGCTCAAGTAGCATTACTTAATTATTTAATCTATTTGCATAGTTTTTCCTCCTCTGTTTTCGAAGTCACCAAACTATGTGGCCTACACAATGCATAATTATAGGGAATTTAGATTGTGAGCCCCATCGGGGACAGTTCCAATAATGTCTGTAAAGCGCTGTGGAATTAATGGCGCTATATAAATGAGTAACAACATCTGCAAGGAGTTTGTATGTTCTCGCAAACAAGGGGAGAACATACAAACTCCTTGCAGATGTTGTTACTCATTTATATAGCGCCATTAATTCCACAGCACTTTACAGACATTATTGGAACAATGCATAATTAGCATATCAGTAAACATCACTAGTCATCAAGGATAAGAGCACAATACTGTATGTTATATGAAATGTCAATATCACAGGCTTACACAAGCAAAATTCTGATTTCTTCACATAAATTCAAAAAGTCAACATAAAGATAACAGTCTATTCTTCTTGGCTTGCCAAAATAGACGTCTGATTAATTAAGATACAATGCTGTGTCTCCACAGGAAACCTTTTGGATTTTTAAATTAGCCACTTTAAAATAAATATGTGTATAACAAAACGTGTAATTGCAATAATTTTCTGGGAAAAATACTTCATTGTTTGGAAAAATTTAACGGGTGTCAGCACTTTCCAAGACTGTATATTGCAATATCATGGTATTGCAGTATATATTGATATTGCGGCTCTCCTGCACAGCTCAGCCTGGCAAAATGTTACATACTGGGGCCTTCAGCAGACCCCTGTCTGCAATTCTAATCCATCAGTTTTCTCATTTTGCATCACAGGGATGACGGGAGACTGCGCTCACTCACCAACAATAGCGTCACTTAAATGCTGCTGTCAGAGGATTCCAGCTGTATATATGCGGTTATACTTCTGTGTTTGAAGCTCTAGGCACTGCAGTTACAGACTAAGGCCAACTATGTAACACAGCTGGCATCTGCCGTGTATGAAGCAGTCTCAGCTCCTGAGCCTGTTTTTTTTTTTAAATTTGCAGATGATGAAAATTTACATAAGTGGTCATTAACCAGCAAATGGTTGAATTTTCTAAAAGAGCTGTCCCCTGTCTAACAAAATTATTCATGAATCTGTAATTTGTGTTATTTACCCACAGGGCAGCAAGAGACCTATCATTGGCAAGGGTAAACATTTTATTCTCTACAGGCTTCTTTTTATATTCATGTCTGTTCTTTACTGTTTTTAGGGTTGCAAAATATGGCACTGTGAGGCATATTCAGCCTGTGGATGTACAGTAGGTTATGGAGCTATTTTTTACATAAATTTAGTCTCAAACAGCAGATTTTTAATAGCCTGCTGTGATATATTTCAGATCAACCAAATTCTCTCCATTAACAGCACAAACAAAGTGTCCCTATATACAGTATATTGTCAACAAATTGCCTCCTCATAATCAGCCATCATTTTGCTGAATTCATACAAATTGCAAATAAACTGTATTCTTGAGAAGGACAGCACGGTGGCTCAATGGTTATCCCTGTTGCTTTGCAGCCCTGCCCTTGGGTTCTGGGTTCTTGTCCCACCAAGGACAACATCTGCAAGGAGTTTGTATGTTCTCCCTGTGTCTGCGTGGGTTTCCTCAGGGTTCTGCGGTTTCCTCCTACACTCTTAAGACATACTGATCAGGAATTTAAATTGTGAGCCCCAATGTGGGCAGCAATGATAATGCCTATAAAGTTCTACAGAATATGATGGCGCTATATATGCAAAGTATTAAAAAAAAATACAGATTTTTGCAAATTTCAATTCCCTCATCTCTGGTACTAAGAACATGAAAGATAGTACCTATTAAACTAGAAATGATTGAATATTTTTGAGTAAAAATGAATTGTACTCAAATACAAAATACTAAAATCTGCACTAGTCAAAATGTGGATTTTTTTGTCGTTTGCTGGTCGCCATTTTTCTGAATCATAAAGAGCCATCAAAAGGTTGAAGAAGAATAAACATACTTAGGCTGGGGTCATACTTATGAGTCTCGCACCTCAATACCCAGCACTGCCACCTTCACTCGAGACCACAGTGTGCGGCTGCATGTATTTCTATGCAGCTGAACTCTCCAGTCCGAGAGCCGGCGGCAGGGCCGGGTATTGAGGTGGGAGACTCATGCGAGATTCTCGCAAGTGTGACCCAGGCCTTATACTCACCTTCCTGTACAACCCTCCAGCCCCTCTGTACCTCCACATCTCCGATCCAGATGTGAGAGGCTGGAAAGGTGAGTTGAAATATAATAAAGGATATTAAATTAATGAAGAATAATTTTTCTGCTAATTGAATAACCCAGGAAAATCTGCGTGAGCAGGTGAATTAAAATTTTACCTCATCCGCTCATTGCTACACCAAATGCCATACCAATGGACCAGGTGGCACCATTAAAAAGTACCACGACACGTGTTTCGCATATCGCTTCTTCAGGGGACACCAATATGAGTAGATAAGTATGTTTTAACCTACACTTCAAAAAAAATGTGAAATCAGGTTGGTATGGGTTATTGCTTTGATTTCTGTCTTTCCAATTTAATTTATGAGGTCCTTTTCTTCCTTTTAAGGATTTCTGTGCGCAATCTATGACCGTGCCGATATTTAAGCAATTTCATTAAATTTTCCTTCCTCTTTGTGCAGTGTCCATTGTATGTGTTAATAGAGTACGTATTGTATAAAAAAAACTGCTGCATAAAATCATAAAAGAAAAAAACTTTGATTATTTTTAAATTTTTAACATTGACTTTTATCAAATGCAGGTTTTACAGGTTTCCGCTAGATTTGAAAAGATTACTAATGCTTTCTTGTTGGCATAAAAAAAAAAAAAGATAACAAAGCGTTTTTTCCTCTACCTCCATGGAGTATTTAGAGTGAGAATCTAGATATGGCAGGAGAGGGTTGTTGCTAGGAGACCAATCTAGGCTATTCATATCAGTGCTGCAACTACGCTTTAAACATGGCATCGAACAAAAGATGCACTCGCCAAAGGTCTGAGCAAATCTTTCTTAAAAAGATTTTAAATGATCCTGGCGTGCTATGTCGCAAGCACAAGCAAAATAATTGATTTTAATTTACGCTTACGGAATCTGATTGGTATGTACGTTTTGCTGAAAAACTAGACTCTTGACTTTGAAATTAACGTATGTGCAGCTATTACTGAAATGTAAGATACTTTAAATTTATATCTATCACTATCCATATTTGTTCTGTATAACACACAGAAAAAAGTGTTTAATAGGTAAATCTATGGAAATGTACACTAATACATTTTGTAACGTAAAGGCATTATATTGGACAATTTATCTATTTTTTACTACGGACATAAGATCTAACAGACAGGTAGTTGCTTACCGATCTCCGCGGGCACAGAGTGGTTAGAGAGAGACCATTCCTACCAGGAATTCAGCCACCTCTGCTGATGTCGAGTCAACAGAGCAGAGACTTCTTTTCTGCTCTGCTCTGTTGACTGGGCATGACTGCTGATGTCATACTGATTGACAGCCGGCTCCCCACTGCCTAACTGCGGGGAGCCAGCTGTCAATCTGCATGACGCCCCATCGACAGAGCAGCCCAGAAGAAGAAGAGCTACACTGTTTTCTTACCTCATCCGCTCATTGCTACACCAAATGCCATACCAATGGACCAGGTGACACACACTGAAAAGTACCATGACACGTGTTTCGCATATCGCTTCTTCAAGGGACTCCAATATGAGTAGATAAGTATGTTTTAACCTACACTTCAAAAAAAATCTGAAATCAGGTAGGTATGGGCTATTGCTCTGATTTCTGTATTTCCAATTTAATCTATGAGGTCCTTTCCTTCCGTTTAAGGATTTCTGTGCGAAATCTATGACCGTGCCGATATTTAACAAATTAAATTATATTTATACTTCTCTTCTGCTCTGCTCTGTTGACTGGGCATGACTGCTGATGTCATACTGATTGACAGCTGGCTCCCCACTGCCTAACTGCGGGGAAACAGCTGTCAATCTGCATGACGCCCCATCGACAGAGCAGCCCAGAAGAAGAAGAGCTACCCTGTTGATGTGAACCAGCAGAATCACCAGCAGGAGTGGTGAATGACTGCTCTGTACCTGCGCCGGGTAGCATAGGCAGATAGTTAGCAACTACCTATCTGTAAATTTTTAGGCCAATAGTAAACAAAAAAAACAGTACTAGATAAACCTTTTAAGGTGTATCTGCAGTGAAACATAAAATCTTTAAAATGCCATTAGATACTAATGTGCAGTACTTTTGTGAATTCTGCGCCTTCAAAGTTCTATTGTCCATGCTCTATTTATTTATTTTTTTTTATTTTACTTGCCTATACGATGCCATTAATTACACAGCACTTTACATACATCATAATTACTGTCCCCATTGAGGCTTACAATCTAAATTCCTTATTAGTGTGTTTTTTTGGAGTGTGGAAGCATTACCCGGGGAAAACACTGGAAGAACAAACTCCTTATACTTTTTGTCCCTTCAAACTCAAGAGCTCAGTGCTGCAAAGCTATAGTGCCAATAACCACTGAGCCACCATGCTGCCTAGACCTCTTTACCCTCCTAATTTACTAACTCAAAGGTGTTATTTATTCTTTTTTTAAAAAATTTCAGTTGCACTTAGGGGGGTTTCATAAATTTAAAAAAAATTTCTTCAACCCTTTTTTCTTTTACACCGGAAATTGGTCTCTACTTCCTTTTTACACTCTACTTACAGAGGCTGCTTACTTGAAAATTGTATGTAATAATAGGGGCTGTTTGCTGCTTTTCCTACCCTGAAGACAACAATCACGGTATTTGAAAAGTTGATATGGGTTTTAATGTAATGTGAATAGTATGTGCCTCTTCTATTTTGGAGGGTTTTTGTATACATAGAAGAAAAGTAAGTAGTGCATAGGCAGGGTAACCACAGGTTTAAAAATTAGGTTTTAAGAAAAGGGGCCAAATTTTTTTGGCAAAAAGGGCTGGGAAACTAGTTAATGATAGAACTAGGGGGGTAGAATTTGTGTTAAAAAAAAAGGTGGGCTGTTATGTTTGGTCCTGAGGAGAAATAGAAAAAAATAGAAAAAAGGGGAAAAACACCAGAGAGGCGGGAAAAACCCATTGGTTTGCAGAAACCCTGAACTAACCCCACAACTAGCATAGGTGGAGGTTCCCACGGTGGGTCCCAGACGCCTCGTCACAGGAGAGATAACTACACCTAAAGGGGGGAAAGGGTGAAAAACTATCTGCCCCGGAGAGATTTCCCCCAAAAAAAATAGGAAAAAACCCCCCAAAAATGTAAAGGGGTTAGACCAAAAAGAAAGCAGAAAAACAGATAGAAAAAGAATGAGCAAAATTTTGGGGGGCCCAAATTTAAATAGACAGAAAAGTAAGGGGAAAAAATTTGACTGCAATCCAAAAAAAACCCCAACCCAAAAAAACCAACAGTTCTGATTGCCAAAAAAAACCTTGAATCCCCAAAAGATCTATCCCCCTAAATCAGATCTTGGTTAAAAAAAAGTATTCCCCCCCAAAAAAAAGTGCAAAGGGAAAGCAAA